>JAQGBH010002482.1:0-24352 GCA_034698265.1 Sminthurinus aureus | reverse complement strand
TAATTTTCCCATCCGAGAAAATCGAGTGTGTACATAATTTCCATTGGATACCAATGACAATCAACAAAAACAAACAAATAAACAAACTTTCCGCGGATGGGAAAATAAAACTACAACTAGCTGAGACAAAGTCGAGGATTTTAATGATCATTAGCATATGCACGGAGCGAGTTCCTATTTTTTGGTACATAGATCATGAAAATCCATTCAGCCGTTTGGGCTCCAAGATATAGAATACAGTTTCTAATGTATTTCGAATGAGAGTCAAAAGTTCCACTGTCCGTTAATGGTAAAAACAAATATGTAAACATAATTTATACATAATACAGATGTATGGGATAAGAAAATATTTGTTGCATAAATAATCATAGTTTGATTATTCATCGTATGATCAAAGCTACGGCGAATTGAATTTTTTTAATTAGTGTTGTTGCTGGCTTTTGATAAGAATGAATACACATTACACATGGAACGATCAGTACATTATACATTATAAACTGCCATAATTTTTCTTTTAGGTTGTTTGGTGACCTTTGTTGACTTCTAGTTTATCATTTAATGTATCAAACAAGTAATGAATTGGATTCAAATTACTTTTTAATGTGGGTAAAAATCTGTATGCTACACATTCAAGTATTACTATTATCAACATAGTTTTTTCTCTCTTTCTCTGCCCGTCTCATAGATCACATTATGGGCTTGGCTATACGCTTCATGTTTCAAATTTTCATACATGTATACATTCACTTGCTGTTTCTAAATTCAAGAGAGCTCGCCATTCTCAGGCAGCATTTGTGTCAATAGTCAATATGCACGAATTATTTTATATCTGTTTTTCATCTATAATTCTGAAAAAAAAATTTAACGACGTTACTCAGATATAGATATTATCAAATAACAACGAAACTCATAAATGTAGTAAACGGGAAAATGAAAGGTTTAGGAATGTTGGCAATTAATAGTAGCTTATAGTAATTATAGTCGTACGTGTATATGCCAAACGTTCTATGTTGATCTGTCTTCCACGCCTCCCATTGATTAGAAATGTTACACACTAGAATATTATTTTTGCTATCAATTACCAAAGAACTTTAGCCACATTAAGAAAATTGCAAGGTTATCTCGAATTCCCTATTATCCGATAGTCTGTCTAGCATGTGTAATATTGAATGCTGACAAACTTTCAGTAATGTGTAATGTTTACATATAAGCGTATATTAGTTCAATATGCCTTTCATTTATAGAGTTGAGAGAAATGCTTTTACTTTTTCAAATCGATGAACGTGAGACAGTGTAAGACTGTACATGTTTTGTTTCAAGATTCTAGAAAAACATGTCAAATGAACATGAATTCCGGGCTGATGTGGCTCAAAAATTAAATTGAAACCCAAAATAGATGAGTGAAAAGTTGTAAATTACAACCCACTAATTCGAAATGTTATCAGTTATCACATAATTCCCCTCCAATCAATAAGATGCCAAAGCTCCTCGTGATTTTGATATTTGTTTATGCTTGAATTTAGTAGTAGCTATTCTGCTTCAAATGAAAACGGAATACTGTTTTTGCGGAATTTTATGCCCCTTGTTTCCGATACAGAATAAAATGACTGATGATACTGTGCTACAAGGGGGAAATTTCAGATTTACAAAGAAAGTTACATGAATCACGTACACACGTATTACATGTACAATGTACAGCCCAGGTTCTAAATACTGTGGCAGATTACTGGTTCGTGTCATACAGATAACTTTGTATTAGAATTTGCAGTTTTCTCACTGAAAGCTGTTACGTAAATTAATGTACAATGTTCCAGGGAGTACAGTAGACATATTATATTATAATACGTCAGAAAAAGAAGTGTAGCCTTTTATGTAAACCTCGATTTTATACCGCAGGCGTGGTTCGAAAACGAGGCATAACATAATCTTTCCCCCGTCTTCAATAGACAATGTTCTGATATGCACTAAAACTATACGCTTGCTGCTAAAACATATTAAAAATACGTGACCTACGTAGGTCACACCTCTTGTCAGACTTTGTGAATGAATGTTTTCAAGGAATGGTTAATCTAATCTCAGATCACCCATCTGCGTAAATGAAAACTTTGAACCTATATGTATCAATAATATAGTGTCATGTACTTTACTCGTTTTGTCATGTGACTGTCTACTGAATCATCATCAAGTTTGGAGTAGTCAAAGATGGCGTAAATACAAAAGAAGTTTCATCAACGCAATTAATCCCATAGTTTTTCCCGTTTGAGCTTTCTTTTAATATTGTCTGTAGAATCTATCTCTACATGCTTGTACTTATAATTTATGGTGCTTGTTATTATAGATATAATATATTAATATATACAATCCATTCATTGAGGAATTCATACAAACTTTTATAACTCGTAACCCCTCTTTTAATTTTGCATCGATTTCTTACACATTGCATATTGCATACTGCAAGTCTAAAACAGAGTTACATTACTTTTTATTCTCTAGACTACAAGAAAAGGTTTCCTTGTCCCAGTTAGCATTCAAATGTGTTAGTTTTATGAATGAAATTGAAACATGGTTCATGGCTTGCAAAATTGTCTCACAATTTTAGTCAATAATCAATATACTTTAATTTAGCACCAGGCAGCAAGGCAACAAGTTCATGAGCTTTGAAAAGAGTAGTCGACAATCGACAATCTTCGCACTTGAATTAAACACGAGGAACAGCTGTGGAAATATAATATGAGTGTAGGAAGTTAAGGACGAAACAGATTATGTATAACGTTACCCTTTTTTATTATTGCTCTTGTAATACTATTAGCATAGTAATTTAATTCAATAAGTTCACTGAATTTTATCATTTCCTGCTCGTGGTGTCACGTTCTTGTGCTATGATCAGGTGTTCGTATGAGATTCAGAATTATCTTGGTGAACTGTACAGAAGTGAGCATGCAATATGCAATTGTGGGTATACTACTTACATTTAGTTCTGAAACGTTTTAAACCCTTCCACTTTACCTACTTTATATTCCTGTCGTTCGCTTTAGAATTTAACATAATGACTTTGGAATAAGTAAAAACTATGAATAGGAAGTTTATGTATGATGACGAAACTACACACTCTTTGTGGTTACTTGATTGAAAGTTAATCGGTAGGCTATCAACGTACAAAAGATATTGAAAAAGTGCATTCCTCCCAAGGCACAAGAGCTATATCGATAAAAAATCTATAAAAAAAAATACATTTGTTTTACAAACTATTCATCAAAACTTCAAAAACTTAACAGGTTTTACCTTACACATAGAAACTTTAGCTGACATGGTGTTTACTGGTTGTTCATTTAGTACTAACCGAAAGCAAACACGTCTTGATGTGCTAAAAATATAAGCTGTCTAATATTAGCTTAGTAACGCACAAACGCTGGTGTTGACCATTGATTATTATGCTTATGGCCAAGCAAATATTATGAGAAAATAAGGTATCAGAATGGTCCTACTTTTTTCACTGCTCACTGCTCACCTTTCAAGTGCCGGTCTTACGACTTGAATTCTTTTTTTAAACTCATTAACAATACTAATACATGTTGGGTTTAGAAACTCTAAGAGTTAATTCAGGCAGTTATGAAACTAGCAAAGGAATACTGAATTCTATCGACCCTAGGAAAGCACAGCAAAATTTTATTTGGTTTTAATCATTATAATGATTACTATTATTAGTGGTTGACATAATAAATTATTGTTTTAAACACATTACAAACTTGCTATGTACTTTGTATCATGTCCAGATAAGTGTGGAGTGTGGATGAAAAACATTCTGTGTACAACTTTCTCATGTATAACACTGACTCATCAAGACCGCGACTAGGAAATTGACATTGACCATTTCGAAATAGAATGTTCACAGAATAGTTATCTGACAATGACCACATGGCATGATGAAGAACCATAATTAATCTATAAACAAAAGAAAAACAAACAATACGCGGACTTCAGGTTTTCTACTGGTTCAATGAGCTTCATGCGTACTCCTACATTAGATATAGAAACACTTTATTTCAGTCAAGTTTTCCCATTTTTGTACATTGTCATTACTTGGATGTCTCCTCTGGGACTTTTGAAAGTTGTGAGAAGTTTTTGGGTATGACTTCATACTATTGTTTGTTCGAGATACAAATGCAGTAAATACTAAAGCAGATGATTTTTTAAAAAGTTCAGGAGCTTTTTTGGAAACATTACATTGGAATTTTTAACCAACTAAATAAATACGCCAAAATTATAGTACCACCGCCCTTTTATGATAAAAAGGATGACAAAGTAAAAGTTGATTTTTGGCCTGAGTTAAATAGTTTCTCGGCTGCCGAGACTCGGCACTTTTGTTTTTTTCTCTCGGAAGGTTTGGATTTTGGCTGTATATCATGTTGTGATACATACATACAAAAACTAAAGGTAGAGATTACTGTATGCCTGACAAATGTATATCATGCACATATATACATTTCTAAACATTTCACACGATAAGATAATGTCAGAAATGTAGCAAGAAGAAGTTGTCATACTGTCAAAAATCTGCTTATACATATGACTATACTGGGTTTCTCCCTCTAAAATTGGTTTAGTCATTGAGAATCCCTGTAAAAACTTTGATTTGAGCATACCAGGAACAGCTTTAAGCTTTAAGAAGATAAAAATTGGGGGGAGAAGTAGTCAAAAGACATTGAATGAATGTGAGTCATGGAAAAGTACACGAGACTTCAGAATGAGGCCAAATATCAAATACCAAATACATGGAAAGAGGTTCATTCTGTGGAACACACAAGTTCCAGTTGAACTTAAAACTTAAACAAATATAACAAATATAATATTATATAACACTGTGCAGCACTTTAAACACATTATTATATTGCCTGTACAGCTAGTTTGCCAGTTATATGCGTGGCTTTCCTTGCACACTACAATTTCATCTTATAGTAAAAATATAAAGATTGTATAATAATACATAATACGTACAAATGCTTTTATGCTTTTGGAATAAGAAATGGATAGAGACTTTGTAGTTGTAAAAGCTTCCGAAACTTGAATTGTACACACACATATATATATGTACTTTGAAATATCAAATATCTTATTGCAATGAAGACTGGAATAGTATTGTTTAAATACTTGAATTTTACTCATTGATGATAGCAGACAGCGTGTTTGAATTACTAATAACTGCTCTATATTTTCTCACATGAAAGTTCCACCTTTATCCAGAATTTTGAAAAAATTTAAATATTTTTTTTTTTTTTTTTGAAAAAAGTTCAGTATACAAAAATTCCCTGCTTATATAGTTAAGTACATATTAAAACATTATTTAGATACCCATAGTACTATGTCATTTACGTCAAGACTATAAACAAAAATACAACTTACAACAAGGGAGGAATAAACTTGATGGAAAAAGTCGACACATATATATACTAACAAGCTTCTGTCTGAATTCTATATTATTGACAATATTTACTAGACAAATACATAATCCATAATATATACTAACTATATAGGTATCTTCCGATCATAAGATAGACTCAGACACGCAAGGACTTGTCAAGATTATACTAGAGAAAAGGAAAAATATCCTTCTAACATTTAAGTGTAACACGCGTATGACCTGTCAAATTCTATAAAGAAAAATAAAGAGCATAATATGTACAGAACGTATTACATTCACTGAATTTATCAAAGTCACAAAGCAAAAAAGCCGCAGAAAGAAAATCAAGAGTAGCAATAGTAAAAATGTGCACAATCTCATCTATGTGTAAGCTTTTTTTTTGTCTGACTTCATTTCTCTCACTGTCTCTCTATATTATTATACAAGATAAAAGATACTGTCATCAGTAATCACTATCATGATAATTTTTATTCTTCTCGTCTGCGGTTTAATAGATCAATGTGACTTGTGTGCAGAGGCTTCTAATATCTTGTTCTTTTGTAACGAAGCCTGAAATTCATGTCTTCATATTCTATATTCTATTTCATCAAAGATTGGACTTTCTCTAAATTACAAAGTACTTGGATTTGATTCCAAATTGAAAGTTCATCTATTTCAAGAAATGTTTTAGGTTTTAGGTACAATAATAAACAATAATATATTATTATTGAGTATACTGACTATTTCTTTTTACCTATTAAAAGAATAAAATAACACTGAAAAATAACTACAGAAGAGATGATGACTACGTTTACATTACATTATGGTATTCTAAGTTTTTCAGTGAATACTAAAGCGATATAATATATATATGTTAAAATACTTACCCTGTGGTCAAAAAGTTGAATACATAAAAAATGGCTCATGTAGAGATGATCTTTGAGCATCCTCATCAATGTACTTTGGTGACAAGCTGTCTAACGAATCTCCACTCGTCTCGTAAACATGTGTACATAATATATAAATTAATATTGAGATTTGAGTCATTAATTTACTGTGTGATTTATTTCCCTTGATAAATAATGATATAGGATACACTAAAGTGAAGCGTTTTGATACACAATGTTGTTTTTGCATATTTTATACTATGAATGAATAAATACATCATACATAAAAATTAAAAGCAACACAGTTTACTAAGTACATAATATAAACATGTCATATGTACAATATATAGTGGTGTTTTTGACTTACCCAATTTGTAATGCTGTACAAAATACTCAAGAAAATCTGTCTAAATATTTACGAACAAGATGTCAGATCGTAGTTCAGAATTTTTAATTCAGAACAAGCTTTTTTTTTGTTTTTGTTTGTCCAAAGGTAATTTGAACAATGATAAGAGTAATAACTATTAATTAAACCTTCCTATCATAGTATAAACAATAACATTTATATCTACGTTGATCATAAAATTAAAACAAATCTATAACTAAACAAGCCTAGTCTTACGAAAAGACTAGCAAACTCTAAAAGTTCAAGAGTGGTTCAGACAAACCGCAAACAGATTTTGATAGAGTAATAATATTTAGTGCACACTGCACACACACACACACAAACTGATATAGAACGGCAGTTTTCTTTTGGTTCTCTTTAGCATTGTGTTTACTAAACTTGTAATAAACATTGTTACGATTTTATGGGTGTAAACAAATGGCTGTGTATTTAATATTTAATCAGAGGAGGATTTTTCCAAACAGATGTTCTAAAATTCTAAAAACATTACACACACTGTTTTGATATTTATCGTTTATCACTATATAGTTTCAAGAATTTCAAGTCAGTTACTCCCAAAGTTCAAAGTTATTGTATGGTACGTGACGTTATGTTATGAAACGTTTCAATAAAATAATAAAGTTTTTTTTGGGAAAAACGTAGCTTCATTACGTAATTAATCAAATTTTCTTCCAAGACTAAAAATTGACAAATGACGCGTGACCGATTTTGTTTTGAAACTGTTGCCGCTAGTAAAGTGTATCCATTGAGTAGCCGACTCAATGGCTGGTTCATTATTCATTATGAAGAAAGTACTGTAAAATTCCTTTAAATGAGCTGTGCTATGTGCTACATGGCCATCCAGTGAGGAATATAAAAGTAAATATTTTCAGAGAAGAAACTGGAAAAAGTGAAAATATTCGAGTACAAAACTCAATAGGGTGAAAAGAGAAAAGTGGGTTCTAATTTCTAATCTGTGACTATTTTTGACATCATCACAGAAGGGAGCCGCTCTCGCGATTAATTTTAACGACCTCCTTCTCTGTCTATTTTCGCCACATTGCAAAAAACTATTTGGTTTAATCAATTGTCAATACCAGAGGAAAGCAATGAACCCTAGCAGTTTAAACTGATAGTTGGCTCAAAATACACATTGAAATTGTGTACATACCTTCTTAAATGTATAAATGCAACACAGTATCATCATCTGGTGTATTGACAGTACTTATTGGATTTTTGTCCTCCGCAAGGAAGAGATGAACACAGACTTTTGGGAGGTCCTGGAAAAAGTACACAATAATAAACGATATTTTTACACATCTGTTTGTTCTTGTAACTTGTAATAGATAAAAGTCATGCTAAAAGTATTATACCGCCCCATAAGTGTTTACTGTAAAAGTATGTATTCGTATATGTAATGATTTTTTGTATGAAAAGATAGATTCTTATGCAAAAAATCGTTCCAAGAAACACATATCATAATAATATTAATCATTTTGGAGGCTTGCTACTTGATACATGGTATGATGCGCGTCACACGTCAATAACGAAAATGATATACAATTGTGTTTACAAAACCGTTAATGTTAAATTTCTGTTGACAAACAGACAAACAGAATTTCTGTTGACAAACAGAAGAAGAAGACTTCTTTTGACTTTTGAAATGATAGTCATCATATCAAACCTTTAATTGAGTTTAAACTGACACTGCAATAAAAATAATCATGTTTGACTGCTATGCTTTAGTAAAAAAAGTGTAAAAGTCGTTATCATCATCATCATCATGACGAATATTTACATTATAAACATAATTCATAATAAATCTACATAAATGATTGAGTATTTAACGACAAAGAAAACTATTATATTTTTATGTGAGTCACCACGAACTGCTAAATATAGTATACTGTTTGTTTGTTGTTTCTTATTGTTTTATATCATTTATTATTATTATTATTATTATTGACAGTTTATAAACAAATCTCCTTTGTATAACATATAACATAACATCTTCAGGTCATTAAACGATGTGCTAACTTCTTTCCAACATTGTAATCATCTTTATTCATGCACATAGAGAATGGCAGGGTCAAAGTTCAAATCAGACTGGATATTAAAGCTATAGTATACCTATGACCTAGGTAAATTGTTCTGGAATACATCCGTTCTACGATAAAACAAACATAAACATACATCAGGCAATTTTGAAAATTTCCCTGCAAAGGCTCTTTTTATGCGTTTCGAAATATGATAAATGGATGAAAAAATGAAATTCTCCGGCGGCTTTAATGAAACGTGATACTTGTCGAATTTCAGTATATTAATTTATTGTTGACCTACATAAGAAACACAATGTCTAGTCTTCCAACTTGCCTCCGAAATGCATTCAAAACTCAGAAATTTAATTGAAACAAATCAAATGCAGTGTACACAATGCAAAATGTTACAGTAATTCAATACAGAGTAAAGAAAATAAAAGAACGTTGTGTAAACACACATTAAAAGTATTCTAACAAATGTAATAAGGTACACACACCTATCCAGTGCCTAAAGTTTAATGTTTGATTTTAATAATAAATAATACTAATGGGAAAGTTTGAGTAAGTGTAGGAGGACGAGATTTTACTTTGAATTTTTTTAAAGCAACAAAGATACGGAAAGAAAGTTTACAGAATAACTTTCCCATTTCTATTCTTTCATTTTACAATCCACAGTACACAGCCTACACAAAAAGTCACCCAAACGGGCAAAGTCTACATCTCGAACTAAAAGCAGTCGTTATAAGTTCTCGATAAAGAACTTTCCTTACTTGATTTCCAGTTTACATGGCTCGTAACTCGTAATGTACTAGGACTCGAGGCTGATTTTCTTATACAGACTTCTTTACGTCAAGTGCGGGAAAAAACGCTTTATAGAGTAGAGGGATAAATGAATAAACAAAAGCATAGGAAAATATCCGAGGGTTATTTATTTATTTTGATCCTAATATTTAGAAGATGTTATAACTTTCAAAAAACATGTATTGCTAAAGCTTATAAACTCAACATGATGCAAATTTTGCTCATAGATTATGTGTAGATGCATCACTTATCTATCTATATATAATAATATATCAATAATATGGAATACGGCAATCAAACTTGAAAACTGGAGGAACCTTATTTACCTTATACATGTCTGTGCTAAAGATAACATTCGAAAAAATTTGTTGGTATACAAGATCAGAGGTCACTTGTAAAAAAAAGTTATTCTCAGTACAGTCGCCTATTTTTTTTGTATACAATAACAAACATAACGTACACATACGTGGAATTCAACATGTAGACAAAAATTATGTAATGAGTTAAGAGTTGAGAGCGTTGAAAAGTAAACGTAGATACAGTCAGGGAAAGTCCTATTATTATGTCTTACTATGAACGCAAAATAACCATGTATTTAACATCCCATTTTTTCGTTAGACATAGTCAGATATAGATAAATTAAGTTCGATCATATTAATCGGGAAATTCTCTAAGCAGCCACGAAACCAAATGGGAAAAATTGCCTTTAGCTAACTTGAAAATGTCAATAGAAAAAGGTGATTTTTCATGTATTTTTCGATTACCGTGCGCTGTAAGAAATGTTTTCTTTCATTGTTTGTTTTCGAATTTTAGCCATTTATGCTTTTAAAAAATTGTCTGTCTCGTTTTGAAGCAGTTCCAGATGATATTTTGTACGCTTTGATTTTCCTGACTGAAACTAGCCTAAGCTCTCATGCTACTTTATTATGTCATATCATCCACTTTACCTTTTTATCCGACCGTTATACCACAAAATAATATCTTGGATTGATTTCTTCTTATCACTGTACTGTTATGTACTGTTGAATTTACAGCATCTAGGGTCAGTTGGGGGAGTTTTTATATTAATTTTGATCTTATGTGTGGGTTGTTACTCTTTAAAGTCCATTTTTTGTGAAAAAAGTTAGCTTATCGTAACGATCATCTAGTATCTAGGAACTACACTATTGACCAGGAGCGTCAACTATTTCATCCATTTCTCTGTACAGGAGATTAATCTAACAGAAAAGTGAACTTTTATCTTTAATTGTAAACCATATGTTCCCAAGTAACCCTGGATGGACTGGTAATAGCATCTGTTTGATCAAGTGTGTCCTATATTCTATACCGTTTTGAAAGGAAAAACTATAATATTGAAAGTAAAAGAAGATATTCTGTCATTTTTATAGCGTGTTTGTGTGCAACAAGAAAATCATATGAGGATTCCAATTTCCAATATTTACGTAAATGTGGAATAACGGTTAAATGCGACAAGTTTTTAAAGCTGTGAATCACAAGATTAAATAAACAAAGTCATGCACATTCGGATATATATATCTAAAAAATGTCTGTTTCCCTTGTCGTTGGTGGTTATTACTAGGTCTTTCCTAAAATCAAACCACAAGCAAATAAACTTTCCACTCGGAATTTCCAGTCAGAACAATCTATAATCTAGAACAAATAGCAAATACATAGGTATTAACATACAACATATGTATACTGCGAATACTTATTGAATCTACTGAAATTTTAAAGAAACAATAATATGGTTACGAGTCGTTACTTACAACTTGAAACTTGAAGTTCAAGCAGCATGTAGTCAAATTTTTGTATCCTTCCTTTAAAAAGACACGTGCAAAAAAGCTTTTACACTCCGAATACTTATTCTGTCTAAAGAGTTCAACGTAAAGCAATGTGTTATACATGTATAATGAAAGGTTAAATGATTTGCCTGTGTTTTGTTGTTCTAACTTGTCTATCGAGAGCATATAGAGATTAGTGATGAAAAATGCTCTTCTTTTATGCTCACAATAAATTGTAAAGTATAATATGAGAGTTCAAAAATCTTTTCCCAATTTTTTTAGCTGAAAACTTATAACATATTGCTAACAGCTAGCATAAACCTTTGAATTTTACATTATTTCTTACTAATTTGACGTTGGTGAGTATTGTTTTCGGTGTTCAACAAACGAATACCAAGTATTTTACATATTTTTTCGGTTATGTTTCCGTGAGCTTTCCTGCATTTCAATCAGTCATTTATCAGTGTACTAGTATAAACTTGTGATTAAACACAACATGACAGTTATTCACTGTATATACGCATATATTTGCTGCAAAAAGCATACTTGAAGTCACTGTACACATGTTACTATTACTCTGTATTGTTAGATATTGTGTATCGTACCATACATATTTGACATTTGACATGCACATACAAAGAAAAAAGTGAAGCTAACATGTACTTGCCATGTTACTTCACATATGTTACTCTTTTTTATCGTCATTAGGTACAAATTATCAGAGTACCATTTTAATATTGAAGGTTATGCATATAGCTACGTATTAGGCATAGCAAATGTGTAGGTATGTACAATGTACATACAATTATCAATTTTTTTAACATCAGAATTTATCCGAGTATATATGTACAATGTACAATATACAATATACATGTATGTATGTAAGATGTGAGAATATTTGAGTTTACTCACATTCCCGTCTTCGTAAACTTAAATTTCATCTTTCCTCTTTTTCTACCCGATGAAACATCAGCATGGAGTACTGCTGCGGTAGTACATATCAACGTATTGCTCTTTATCTTATGATACAAAGGAGAAAAATGACTTTAAAAAAAACGACGATGGCTTTGCGTATATATACATTATACATAAAAAACATGTAACATATGAATCCTACAGTGAAGCTAGAGTGAAACCAGAATATGACAAGAACACAGGCTCTACATATGTTTGGTGTTTGAAAAAAAGTGTATACATATGTACTATGTACGATACACGATACATCATGTATAATGATGAGCTTCTGTGAGGGATGTGTGAGATTCTTCAAACAATGAGTTTACTATTCTTTTCTTCCTTTCTTCCTTTCTTTATTTGATCATAAGTCAATAGAGCAATCGTTCCTACGTGAATGCAAGGAGGGATAACAAGATAGAGATATATGTACATAGTATAATATACTCTTAACTCTCAACTCTCACATATATATCACAAGAGATGCAGTATCTATACATTATACTCATCCATGAAGTTGGAAAGAAAAAGACAGAGAGAGAGAGAGATAGTTACTAGTTTTTTCGCTGCCTTAAATACAAGCAACGTCCCAGCTCAATGGACAGTTTTCAATTGACTCTTGACCGAGTAAGATATATTTTAAAATTGTTCTCTCTACCTAATACTCGAACTTTTTAATCGAGCAAAGCAAAGGCAAACGCCACATCACATACATATATATACCTACCTATCTACCTACACACATATATTTATACAAAAAATTACATCTTGAAAACGTCTTACATAGACAACAAACGTTCATCTTCAATATTGTTGTGTTTTATCTACGTGGATTTTTTTTTCAACATTATACACTCAAAGTTTTTCAAGTACTCGGAATTGAAGGAAATCAAATCGTCGAGATACCTTGAGGAGGTCGTACTGAACATTTTTTCAAAGAAAGGAAAAAGTAAAAACGTTTCTTCCAAAATACACGTGTTCCTGTGGATTACTCATACGGAAAAGAAACAAAACCCCAACGCGTCAAAAATTGACAAAAATTCAAAGGGCAACATTCAGGAATACAAAGGTTCTTACCACAGAAATTATTATTTTTAGTTGTTTTAACTGCTTTATTCCCAATTTTCTACATTCTTTTCACGAAATTTACATGTACGAGTAACAGTTTCAGTTTATAACTTGCCGAAAATGTATTATGTACATTTCATTTCATCTCTATTCACTATGCCCATGAGTACTTAGTATCAACTTTGTACCAGTCTATTTAAATTGACAATTGTCATAAATAATAGTACTTAATTTTTTTTTCAAAAATAAATTAAAGAAAAAAACACACAGTAGTTATTAGCTATAGAGATATAAAAAAAGAAAATATATCATGGGCTTTTTAATACCAGTCCCTTGCCCTTTGTCTCTCTCTCTCTCCAGTAGAGAGTCTCTACCCTTGCAACCATTTGTAGAAGAAGAGTTTGTCAATTTACTTTTTTATCAGTATAATATTATGTAGCTTCTCTAGGTTATACTAAAAACTTTTTTTTTCCTTTCCTGTAATCACATTAAGAATCCTGAGGTTCGGAAGTCATTCCAAATGCCTGTTAATATTTTATGAAGAATTCATAAGTTTCATAGCCTTTTGTCTCTGCGAGCATTTAAAATAGTCAGTAATAGTAAAAAAAAGAAAAAGAGTTACGTACATATGACGTGACTTTTGTTATCTTGTTCCCATCCTGATTTGTTATGACTTATAAATCCTGGATTAAAGATGCTTAAGCTTGAGTAATAAATTTGTGTACTCACCTATAAATAAATCATTTACAATATCCATAATATATTATATACATCATACATACATGTACGTGTTCGTGGGAAAAGAGGGATGAAAAGTAAAACCCTAACATCTTTTCTTATGAAAGGATTAACGATTCGGATTTACCATTGTTCATGTGAAGATCAATGGTAACCCACCCACTCACTAAGTTAGTAATAACTAAACACAGTTCTGTCTCCAGGTTTAATGTTCAATACAATTAAATCAGGTGCGAGACTCTTTCAAAATCTAGTTTTGTACTTGACCTGTGTCTATGACTGACACTTAAACAAATTTTATTGCGTACCAGAAAGAAAGGTGTTACACGTAAATTTAATATTCCGATTTACATTATGCATGAAATTTGTAAACTTCATGCACGATCCCTCAGAAAAGCAGAGTGAAATGTCAAATTTGTTCTGTGCTATGTAACATTCTGTTTTTTTGTCAACATGTTTTTATCAGAATTTTTTACTGTCATTTAAAACGTCAATTAAAATTGTGTAGCATTTTAGAATGATGCAATGGGTGAGTGAAGTTTGATGCAATCACTCTATATCTTTTTGTTCCGTCTTTCTAGAAAAATTTCACAAGCTCTATTAGCATCGTGACTCCAAATATTTATGCCTAAATATAATTTGTTATTATCATTTTTATCACTTGTGACAAGGAATTAAATGGTAGTGAGAACTACAAGCTACAAACTACAAACTACGTAAATTGTAAATGGACTCGTATTATTATTAAAAGTCGTGACATACATTTGTTCTTCGCCATACGTAGAGACCATGATTTGTAAGGTTTTTCTAAATCCCTCTTTTTCTCTACTGCTTTGCGTACAACATAGAAACAACGTATAACTGCGTACGCGTTGGCTAGCTATGAGCAGATATTAGGTATTAGGTATGATTTGCTGTCATTTCCTACAAGTGTTTTGTATTTCGTAGTTTCTTAATAAATATTTACATTTTATCAATTCGAGTAAGCATGGAGGCTGAACAGGATTAATTATGTATGTACAATTGTGCAAGTATGTGCGTTGAACTAAGTTATGTGGCCTAGGTAAACGGGCTGTCAAATTTATATACATTACATGAGGGATTTGCTTCCAAAAGTTGTTGCGTACAAAATTTATTATTGTTATTTTTATTTTTACTAGTACCATCAATATTATTATTATTATTATTATCATTATTGTTATTACGAAATTTAATGATGGAGTACATAGTACATTCCTACATTGTGATGTGTTGGTATTTGTACATTACCATTTTTATAAACATACTAGTATGTAATGGAATGGACGGATACAAAGGTGTTTAATATGTACACAAAAAATATTTAAGTTAACATTTTGACAAATATTGACAGTTTGCAATCACTCCACACTTAAACACTACTATCTAGCTTGAAGAGAAACACAAGGTGATTTCAATTTCGGACAGTTTTTTTTTTAAATTTGTTTATTTCGTAGGCAATTATTTGGTTAATACTTATTGTGTACTAGTAGAGAGCATAGAAAATAGAACAAATTTGAGAGTTTATCCATATTCCCAAGTGTTCACAATTCACAAGTATCCTTCTTCAATAGGGGTAAATAAATAGCATGTTATGACTCACGTACACAATAGACAAATTAGAAGAGGACTCTTATTAAGTTAATTTAATTTGCTCCTCTTGTTGACCATGACATTGAATTAAATTGTAGGTCTGGATGTGCGTTTTTACGAAACAGAGTGTCAAGAGCCGGTCCTAGTAAGCTCAACACATAGGATAGTGGTCATGTCAACTACATACATGTATGTATTATGGATATACGTGCAGAGACTGCATATTAATTACGCATAGCCAAGCAGAAAAAACTTGACAGGCAGACAGACAGTTATAAGATGATGTAATTACATGATGGATGTATTATGGAGTGTGGAAAATTTACAAGAGTTTGAGTAACAAACAAAAGTGATGAACCATCTTTTACACTTGCATTTTGAGGAAAGGTATGATATACTCACAATCTAGAGTCACTTTTGTCAGTGAGTATTGAGTATTGAGTATTGAGTGGTGCTCACTCCAATTCCGTTCTCTCTTTCTGTATAATATATCATCATTCTGCTCGTACTGATATTGGATTTTTAACATTTTAATTCAGTTATATTATACCATTGGAATGACAAATTAGTGATGTACATACATACTACGCAGTTTGATCTTATATATTATAGATGTGCAGTAAGTGAATTAGGCAGCTTCCGCAATCAGAAATTTTACTACGATACATTGTGCAGTAGTTAAATATTTATGCATAGTTTAGACGCATAAAAAATTGTAGGGATCCACGTGTTGTCTGCGTCTCATCTCTTGTAGAATATAGAATGTACGTTGTAATTGGTCATCATTTTGTTGTTGTGAGTGTATTATTTAAAATTTAACTGACGAAGCTTGAATTTATTTTTTTGTTTATTTTATAGAAAGCAAGAGACAAGTTTCACGACGCCAGCGACTACATAATTTGTGGTTCAAATTAAAACCCCCCGTAACCAAAAAGACAATTTAAAGATGAAGTTAAAAGGGAATGTAATATTTTGCATTACACTGCTGCACTTGTGCTTCATGATTGGATTAATTGATGCTCGATCCAATTCCCTACGCAGGAATTCCTACCCTTTCCACAGAGTAAGAAACTTACACTATTCCGAGTTTTATGACATTTTATGTTTCATATGTCTGCATATGTATCTCATTTTATGTTGCAAAAATGCCTTGATTTTGGTTCTTTTAATAATTATTGTTGATCTTTGATTATTTAACGAATAGGGAAGTAAGGGGAAAAGAACATGGAGCTCTGAACCATCATTGAATAATAATGCGGAATCAGAAGTAAAATTGTCCGATGACACTTTTCTAGGACAGTCTCAAACTAAGTCCACATCTCAAACTGGAGCAGGATCAAACTCCAATTCTAATTCTAAAACTCCAACC
Organism: Sminthurinus aureus; assembly: GCA_034698265.1. Classification (NCBI taxonomy): domain Eukaryota; kingdom Metazoa; phylum Arthropoda; class Collembola; order Symphypleona; family Katiannidae; genus Sminthurinus; species Sminthurinus aureus. Next base: position 7,321 of record JAQGBH010002482.1, on the reverse strand, counting down.
GTTGGAACAAATTGGTTGGAGCTCGAAGGCATTCCACCAAATCGAGTGTCCGTTCGCCTTCACAGTGATTTAACGTTACATTGTGAAGCTGTTGGAAGTCCACCGCCTATGATATATTGGCTCAAAAATGGAATTCCTCTTGATTCTGTAAGTTAACATTAAGCACACATTTAAACCCAATAGAGTATGATTGATTTTTAAATAACAATAATCATCATCATTGTAATAATGGTATCGTGTTAAATTTCTTGGTCTCATGTTTCTCCATTGTTTTTTTTTAAATACACAGGCCTTGCCATACAGTTCGGAAGAAGTATCAAATCATGTGGATAGATCAGGATTAACGGGATCAGGAGACAAGACCGGATTCATTATGTCTAAAGTAAAGTCCAAGCTTCCACTTCAGTGTATTCGTCCAGATGATGAGGCTGTGTACACCTGTGTTGCAGACAATACTGGACGGCAGGTCATTGCCACTACAGAAGTTGTTATCGAAGGTATAAATAAGAAATAAAATTAAAAAGACAAAGTAACTGAAATTCATTACATATAGGTAGTTACGTATTGTAAAGGTCATAAGTTTTCTTCGCATGAAACTATAATATTATTGTTTTTTTTTCTCTTGAAATTTACAGAGGATGATCCATCAGAAGAAATTCGTCCAGAATGTGAGTATAAACTACCCATGTTCTACAGTAAAAAACAAAGAAAAGGTACCCCGGCTTACATATCTGCATCAGAAAGTCTACACATGGAAAATATAGGTAATGATATAGTTCTACCTTGTCGTGCTGGCGGGCGACCACGACCAAAAGTATCCTGGATAGATACTGATGGTCAACCCATCGTTTCTGGAAAAAGGTTTCAGGTAAAAAGCACATACAAATCATATATTATAGTGTGCTATTTTTTGCCACGTTTTTTCATGCTAATTTATTGTGAGACTCAAAATCTAAATTTATATGGAGTGTTTTGTGTTTTTATCTAGTTTTGTTTAAACATTTGCTCATTTGTTGTTTTTGACATTTTTAGGTAAACTCGAACGGAAATTTGTTGATTCGGAATTTAAGATGGAAAGATATGGGAGAATTTTCCTGTGTAGTTGACAATCCTTTTGGAAGCGATGTAGCCTCTACATTTATCTATCCTCTCATGGTGAGCATAAGATATGAGAAAAAAAAACATGTTTAGTTATCATGATATTATTTATTGTTGTAGTTAAATTATTGCAACATATACAAGTTATTTATAGGAGTAATGTCAAGTACATTGTGCACGATTCAAAGTTCATGCTGATTGAATTGAAAAAAACCCTGGATTTTGAAATATTAGGAAACTCTTGTTTAGTCAAGTGCAATAGTATAATTATTGTATTGATTATTGACGCAGGAGCAAACAGTCCATTCAACTGTGCTAAATATAAATTATTTATTTTCCTTTTTCTTTTTTCTCTTTACAGACTGAGGGAGCATAAGAAGGTCAACATTCTACACATCAAATTTTAAATCTACCTACAAAAAGAACTTAAGTATTTCCTATTGTCTCTTGCATTGGGCAAATGATCACCATTACACATACGAGGAAACGTCAAGATTGTTCATCATGATTACCAAAGTAAAAATAGCAAAAAGAAAATTACGTCGATGAGTCGATGACATGATAATTAAAAGTGTATCATAAACTAACTACTCAAACTTTTCAGTTTCTCCGTCGTACAAAAAAAAGACGTCAAAAAAAATTACAAAAAAAATGATGATCAACATGACCTTTTGTAAGAGATAGTAAAATCATGCTAGTCACGTCTCTCAAAGAAAAACTCAAATGTGTAGCTCAAGTTTCAACTACTACACACCAAGTACATATTATACACCCTTCACACACACATCATAAATATACACATACAATTTCACTCCTCTCTCTGTCACATGTAAATTTAAATACGATCCCTGTGTTTCGTGATTCAAATCTTAACCCGGTGATGCGTTGATTTAGAAAGTTAATGACACTTTCCTCCTTCTTTTTTTATAGATTACACTAGAATTTCTAGTTCTTTCCAATTGTCTCTTTTTTCGTGTAATAGATTTAGATAGCAGATTTATGTACACTTTGCGCATTTCAATGTATTTTAAGATGGCGTCTCAATAGCAAAGTAATTTAGAAATTAAGCTAAGCTTGAAATAGGCAGTTCAGTTCATAAAAGCTTTTACATAACATTAGTACTAATATTGTAGTAATGAGATACCCTGAAATCTTTGAAATCTTTTGAGAATCTCTCTCTGTCTTACTTTCCTCTTTTTTTTAGACAGTACAACAATCCAAAATCTAACACAGTTACAGTTTCCAGGCAGGCTGAATCTTGAATCAGACTTTTTTTGAGAGTTGGTTTTCTGTTTTGTTTTACAGATATATTATTCATAAGTTTTTTTTTATTCATAATCAAGTAATACAGATACATAGACGTTTACATACAGATATAAATATGTGGTGTAGCGCAATTACTTTGTATTTTTGTATCGACACACGTTCTTTTAATAATTAGTAATAAAATTAATTATTATTATTGTTATTACTATTATGTTGTTACATTTTAATTTAAATGAATTCATTAACTTATTATTGAATGAGAATAAGTTTTACGCGTAAATGTTCCCTATATAATATGCTATTATTATACTATTTATTTACTGATTACTGTTTACAACTATACATATGTTACATATTATATATATACCTGAATCTCGATACATATAATATATCTAACGATCTATAATGTTTCTGTTATGAAAAAATTTATTATGAATATGTAACAAAAAGATTCGATACGCTATATAGTTCAAAATGTTTTGTAGTTGATCTGAATGGAAGTTTTTCGTAAATATTTATATTGATGTTCAAAAAAATAATTTTTGTTTTCAATTTAATATGTGACTAAAAAGTAGATGAGATGAGGTATAGCAGTCGAAATTGGACGTAATATGTAAACATCCATCATAATGTATACTCCGAGCAAATACTTAAACCTATATAGGCAGTCTTCTATAACTAGGAAAAATGTACAGCATAAAAAACAAAAGATTTCAATGTAATAATTTATAATATTAGATTAAGAAGTATCCACATGTTTTTAAGGAAAAGTAATGAGTATATTCTTTTACTATTTTTGTTTTTGTTGAAGTGACATTTTAATATTAAGAGCTGGATATTCTTTGCTTTGTAGAGCAAAAATTTCTCTATATTATTCATACATTCCAAGAAACATAAAATGTATCTCATGTACCCTCGGTGAAAAACAATATAGATAATACATTATTATATGTTCACAATAATACTTAGTCATGTATGGATGTTATACACACGTAGCAGTATACTATATACTATGTTATTCACCTTGTTTGTTGTTATACACACCAATATTGTGTACTGTTGACAAGTAAACGTAATCTGATGAAATGTAACTATAAAACGTCTATCCGTTTTACCTAGGTATACGTAGATAGATATTCCTTCGACATAATGAAGTTTAAAAAAACAACAACCATGACTATTATACGACATCTGAATATTTTTGCGTGGAATATAAAATCCGAAATAAATCAGCAGTGTCAGTTAAAAAAATTAATCTGTTGTAGAAAACGTCAATCTTAATTCAGCACCTTGTACGAATATGACTGTACTGCAAACTGCAAACAATATTTTTCACAAAGTATTCATAAAGCACGCATAAGCATGTGTACAATGTACAATGTACTTACATAGAACAGTGAAAGGGATTCTCATTCTACCCCGAGTAGTTGCACATGGGCAGGTATGTGTGTAATTATTTGAAGGTGGGAGAATAACTGGAGAAATATGATCATTCATAAAAGTACCAATGGAGTTTTAAATCAGCAGTGTACGAAATTAGTACTAGTATTTTAACTTTCCCTTTTGGCTTTTCCTAAACGTAAACGCCTATAACTTGCAAATAAATAAGTACTTAGTTTAAGGCCACTAATATGGAAACTTTTACTTTATAGGCATTTCAATAGAGTAGAGGAGAGCGGGGCAAAAATCAGCCAGGGGCAAAAATCGGCCACGGACAAAATTAGATTTCTTGCTTAAGCTATAAGTTTTTTGACAAAAGTGTACACAAAAAAGAAAGGCTAGAACATGAGGATTAGTTTGTGTGCTTGATACAAACATAGCTGCCGTTTATAACAAAGTTATAGCCATTTAAAAAAAAAGTACCAAAAAATGGGTCAAATCTTAGTAAGTTAACATTTTAACTGTTCATGTCAATTAGGGACTGCAGAGGAGTTTTTTTTGTAAAAACTTTTTATGATATGTAATTACTAGACTCTTTTATAGTGTAATCACCGAAAATACTTTTTAAATCGTGTAACTATATGCATTTTTGGTGGATTTTGTTTGGGCATAGGGGTTGGCTATAGAAACGGGGCAAAAATCCGCCACTCGAAATTCCTTTCCAGTGACGATAAAAAAGATTATCTCACTGTTAATCACACAAAATATTGAATTTTAATACGATTTAAATGCGTCAGTGATAAGAAAATTTACATCCTATAATTTTTTCCATCTCCATCGTGTGTTAAAGGTTGGTCGATTTTTGCCCCGCATATCCAATATCGACTCATTTTTAAAATGTTTTTTTTTCAAGTTTAAAATTTGAAATTTGAAAAATTGAGTCGTAGCTTTCATGCACAATCTTCTAAACTTAATTTTGATACCATCATCATAGTTATGAGCTTAGGCAAATACCAACAATAAGCCAAGAAAGTCGTGGCTGATTTTTGCCCCCCTCTCCTCTACACGAAATTACAGTATACTGTACTAGTAGAAGTGCATATTGTAGTATGTTATAAAAGTTTACTTGCCACGCTTCAGACTTGCCAGTGAGAGAAGGTAAAATTTGCTATAGTGTTGTTTGCTATTCGCACAAATATCAACACTACTGTAGTGTTGATATTTGTGCGAAGTGTCACTACACAATGTGTAGTGTAAACACAAATTACCAAAACGTACTTTTCATTTATTGTGAGAATTCAGGATGAACCTTTTTTATGATTATTACCTAATGCCTGGATACAAGTGAGAAGGCTTATACACACACAACTTTGTAACCCGTTAAATATTGGATGTATAAAGTAGAAAATAAACGTTTGGTTATTATAGGATTCCATCTAGTATATTGTATATTGTCGTCATGTATGCCGTCTTTGAAGTGGAATTAGTAAGTGAGTATTATTGTTTTATTACAGAATTGTATTACCTGCATCAATGAAGACGACTTCAGTATATAACGTAACGTACAGCAATTGATACACAACAAATTAATGACAATAAAAAACATAAATTGCTGGGATTAAATATTTATTTAATCAAGTAAAATGTGTTTTCATGTTTACTGTACGTGGCATGGCCTTAAAACTCTTCTAAAAAGTTCCAACACCTTTTGCTTGATAGCCTATTTACCTCAAGGCCTATACAACAAATTGGCTAGAGATGTAAATCGAGACTGGTCCACAAGGTGAATTAAGATTGCACACCAAAATATTGGTTCCGTGCTACATGACTCGTTACAAAGTTCACATTACAGAGGTTGCCCAATTACTATTTTTTCAAAACTTTAAATTTATTGTGCTTTCTGTATTTGATGTCTGGAGCAGATCTTTATAGGTTTAAAATCCACAGGCAATTTACATTTCAACTGCATAAAACAACTGCTATTTTCGTTCAGTTTTGTTAGAATTACAGGGGTTTGAAAAAAAGATGTCCAAAAAAACTTTTCCAAAACTGCATTTTTTTTAGAAATAAACTTTTTTCAATTTTGTTTTTTTGCCAATATTTCCCGAACTGGAAAACAGAATTCATGTACACAGCAGTGGATAGTGTTCTTGTTATTTTATTAGTGAACCAAAAAATGTCTCAAATGCTCTGTGTGCATGTCCACAGTCGATTTTGTACAAAATTATTCAGATAAAACTTTAATTTTCAACTTAAAAATTTCCAGCTCCAACACTACGAGGACTTCGGAGTTTCTAATACTAAAACTTAATTAAGAACCGAAGTTGTTATTTAACAGTGGCATTATAATCCGATTTCATGAGAAAACAGTCGACTTATAGAAACTCATCATTCACAAGCAAGTTGACATGAAGTTGTTTCGGAATTTATAACGGGCATACAATATTAGCTAGAAAGGTGAAATAGGCAGAAGTTATTAGAGGAAAGTCTACTCTTTTCAAATCAAGTAGCAATTTGTTTTCAAGTCCCTCCATAATGACGGACAGTCAAAGGAAAGTTTTGGAAATGGGTTTTTGGACATGTTTTTTTCAAACACTTGTAAGTCCCGTAAATCAAGGCAAAAGAGTAGATGCTTTACGCAGTTGATACGCAAATTGTACCAACTTGTCAACAATATAAAAAACTAATCTGTGCATCAAATGCAGAAAACAAGAAAAAATCAGAAACTTGAAAAAATAGTAATTGGGCACCCTCTGTATACAAATATTACTTATGCTTAATACTATGAATTCAATCAGTAGATAAGTTAATGATCACTCAAAAAGTAAATACAGGCTATATAAATGGATGCGCGCACAGGTTTGTGATCAACACATTTTGAAATTTAGAATACCTATACCCTATACATAAACTATAAAACAAAGTTCATCGTTACCTACAAACTACAAATATAGTACAATCGAATTGGACTCGACTGGTTTGTCATGAGTCATGAGTACTGAATATTGAATCCTTCAAAAACAAATGTGCTGAGAAATTGAGAAACATTTTTAGTTTTTAGATTCTATAGCCTAAGTTACTCACAACGAAATCCAACGTTTAGTAGCGTTTGTTTTTGTGGAACAAAAAGCTTGACTGTTTATTGTAAGTTTATTTTCAAATACTTTTTTGTGTATTAAAAAAAATAAAAAATATAATACTCTTTAATTTTTAACTATAGCATATAGTTTAGGCTCTATTTTGACACTGAGTAGGACAGTTTTGAGTAACAAAATATGGCATTCAATTACACCAAGAAAAGATGCATATAATATATTATACATCTTTTTGTAACGATTCACTGAACAATTAGAAACGAAAGAATCATTTTTATTAACAGTATAAGTAAAACAAGAAACAGGCTAACAAAAGCGACGCCTAACACTTATAACTTATAATCTATCAAATTAAGGAGCTATAGGTAGTTGTTACAATATGTTATATCAATAGTTGTTTAAGTACACAGTGAGAAAAGAAAATTCTTTTAACTCCATGATCACATAAACTCTTACGTGATATCATACCAAAAAACCGATTT
>JAQGBH010002481.1:0-24360 GCA_034698265.1 Sminthurinus aureus | reverse complement strand
TACGTTAATATAATCTTATAACCTCTCGTTTCGTCTAGCTCGCTCCCTCTGTAGGTACTCCTGTACCCATGTTTATTTATTATTCTTGTGACTTTTGTAAAATTCTGTGTAAATTGAATGGTTAAAAGTTAAAAGAGGATGGGAGACGCAGATGATTAACTGATTGCAGGAGTTTTAAATGCTATACTCAATATTCAATTTAACTGAATTCACTACATACTACATACTTGTTGTATGCATATTATATCTTAGATTCATGTATATAATATATGAACTTTACACGTACTTTTTTGTAGTACAATTTAGGATTACAAAACATATGCACTGGTATGTTCAAGTACCTACAACCTACCAAATGGAAGAGAGCAGAGACAAAAACTCATAACGTACTACAGGACGTCATTGGAAGGGTGACTTTGTGTTTTGTATCGAAAAGTGTTGTAGCAATGTAGTTGTTGAAAATTCTATACAATATGTCAAGTGGATGTTTATATTTTACTTGTATTCCATTTTCCATGTATACCGTATTGGATGACCGGTGACAAAACGAGAATAAAAGATTCTAAGGAAAACATGAAGCTACCATGTAAATTGATTGTTTTTACAGTAGGGAAAACCACGGGACAATGACTATATCTAGTTGCACGGAAAAGAGAAAGAGAGAGAGAGAGAGGTGATGATATGAAAGTTTAAGGGGAACAGTTTGCGGCTTTTTGACTTTTGACTGTGTCCTCGATCCTTGATCCTTTCGGAATAGTCCAGAGGATAAAGCGTCGCAAGTTTTTCATGTGTAATTGAGTGTAAGAGCTCAGATGTCTGAAGTGGTCGCGCGCCATCGCTCTCTTTTTTCTCATGATACATTTTTCTTCGTCACCTCATCCCCTTTTTCCAGTACCATAGCCACGATCCACAATAATAATTATTAATATGACATTACAGTGACTTCCAACTTCCATGTTCGCATCCAAAATAGAGAAATAGAGAGAACTTATTGCAGATACCCAATATAGAAGTTGTCCTCATGCTTTAAACTACGTTGATCACAAGGTTTGTCCTACTAAAACCCTAAGCAGTCAAAGCTGAGAGTTTACTGGAGTTTGAAACCTTTCAAATTTCAAACCTACCTCCACAACTTTAAAATTATAGTTATTTTAAACTGTATTACATGTACATATGTAATCTATACTCTTATGTATGATGGTCTGTAAAAAGTTCATAAACAAAGTCTTTACATACTACATTACTTCATGTTATATTATTGTGTATTATGTGTGCATGTATGATGTGAGAGCATGTAGCATATAACATGTAGTAATGAAGTTTATTGACGTTGATGATGGTTGACTATTTTTCTTGCTAACTGAAAGGTTTATTCTTATTATAATACCTAAAACTTACAACCAAAGCTACACTTGATGTCAGGAATAAGAGTTCCCTTCCTCACGTGTTCATCCGAAATTCAAAAAGTCCACTCGATACCTTCAACTCTCAACTCTCACCACTTGTATGAAGTATGAAGTACGAAGTACGAACTAGAGAAGAAAGATCAAAGAAAAAGTAGAAGGAACAACACCCAAAAGAAGTTTCTCATAACAATGAACACACGTCCAGTCAGCAAAAGCCACACAATATAGCCACTAGCCATGAAGAAAATAATGAAAAAAAAAACGTGTATAAAATGAAATCAGAAAATTTTCAGCTTTCAACTTTTGTAAAAGAATCGTAAAAGTCTTCTCCTTTTACTCGTTACTCTATAATCTAAAACATATTGTACATCGATGGGTTCTACTTAAGCGCTATGTCCTATTGTGTTGGAAAGAAAAATAGTTTAGAAATACTTGAAGGAGCGTTAAGTAACAAGTAAACTGCTTTGTCTATCGCCTATCCACTATCCATAATCAGCATTTCATATTTTCATGTCCCATGCTTCATGTTTCATATTGTGTATTTATGAATGTTAAATACTTGACACTGCACTAATTGATCCCTTAAACTTGATCGGACTGCAAATGATGTAAAACTACAATAACTATGATCACTACTCACTACTACATAACATTTGCTATCCGTTTTCTCCTCTATCACACAACCATCTCAGTCGTCAACAATTGAGTAACACATGACACTATCTTTGTCATCTTCAGTTTTACATAGAAACCCTTGGACACTGGACACTCTCATTTCTCATTTCAGTGCGTATCATTTATCGTTTCATCTTTACAGTTCTTATTTTTTTACATGTTATATTCTGTTTCATTATCATAAAAAGGGTAATGATGTTGGTAAAAGTTCTGTACTATTGGTTCTTAATGTTATGTACTAATGACAGAAACTGGTAAACAACCACACCATTACTGTACACTTTATGTATGCAGCCAACCCTTTTTCTTCTTTGTCTTATATTTTCTGCATAAAGTTTTTGGAAGAAACATAGGTGCTTTCACCACTTAATCAGTAGTTATAAAATTAAAAATTACAATATAAAGTTCCAAATGGGTTGGGAATAAAAAGCAATGAAAACAATTATTTTATTTTTGATATTTTACTCATTTATTCATTATAAAAATTGGCAAGAATCAAATAAATGGCATGGTATACAAAATACAAAATATAAGTACACTGTACACGTACAAAAATGAACTCTGAAATAGGAAAAGGTGAAATACATAGAATAGTAGATCGTCAACGATTGTATCCAGGCACTAATCTCTTTTTATTTTTTGAAAAAGTATATGGAATGCAAATATAGCAGATAGCAGAAATAGATGTGACACTATGAGACCAAGTTGGAGTGGTTGGATACATTAATAAAAATAAAAATAAAGAAAGGATAGTCTTCCTGTCAAAGGGAGAAGAATGGAGAGTTTAAATAATTAGTTTTCATGGGGTTTGTCATCATCATCGGGTTGGATGTTGGATCGGGCATTTTGAATCACAGATCACACAGTCCAGCGTATGCATTGTACAAGTAAAATGTATAGTATACAGTATACACCATACACATTGCACATGTCTGAATTTAACACCAAATTTATTCATTCTGAATATTATTTGTTGTTTCGATGAGGGACATGGGAAGAAGCAAAGTGCATCTCATCATGATTATGATCATCTCTATGTGTACTTCTCTCTCATTATACTCTTTACACTGATAGACGCAGCAGGGAAATAAATCCATGAGAGATAACAAAATATGTAATATGAGAGCAATATGTACATGCCATATTATGTATTTTGGAACTTCAGTCTTTGTATCATGTAAAAGGGAGTAAGTGAGGAAATGAGAGAAATGACCATAAATAAAATAGAAAAAGTCATGATTTACACAGATTTATTGACATGAACTGCCTTCCTGTACGTTTAACGTGTGTAGTGTGTAGTGTGTAGTGTGTACTGTGTATATTGTGTATGTATACAGTATGCATACACTTGTGACTAGTATGTAGTTTGTAGTTTGTACACTATCCTCTGAAGGGTTCCCGAAACACTCAAAGTCTACATTATTCTATATTCTACATATAAAGTGATAGACAAAGTCCCCACTTCACAGCTGTACCAAGTTACAATAAACTCAGGACAGCAAATTTATGGTCACGCTCTCTCTTTCAAAACCACATTCGGCATTTTGAACTATACCATAAACCAGAACTTGTGTTGCACATTATAAAAGTGTGTCTAACTCTGCCTAAAGATACATAAGATACATACTTGTATATGTATATGTATATATTGTGCATGTCATACATACATTATATTATATTATATATGCATCTCCATTTTGTACATATGCAGGAAAAAGACTATAGAATGTATAGAATATAGAATAGTAGAAATTGAGACTGGATGACAATATGTGACAAAACATACATGAACGAGGGTTTACAAAAATGATATGTCTTGTAGTTTTGACCACAGTGCATAGATGTGAAAGCAGAACATTTTTGAGTATTTCAATGCTCTGAACAAGACAAAATCAGAGTGATAATGGCTGTAATAAAAGACTCAACACTCAACACACTCCCGACTGATGAGGCGAATAGGCCGGTGTGCATGGGTGTTTTTCTCTGTGTACTTATAGGTAGATGCTATAGTATACATCAAGGTATAATAATGTAGTACGTTACTCAAGGAGCAACACAATTGTCTGTCCATTTCTAAAGTTTCAACAGTATTTTGTCTTGACGTTTCCATCAAGATATGTATTATCGAATGTATGCGTATACATAATACATAATACGTATATCTTATATTGTAGCTTGTGGTTTTACATTTTACACCTTCAGTAGTAATACTACTATTCACTATTCTAAAAAAATAAAAGGAAATTTGAACATATCAGGTCAATTCAGTTTAGACCTTGCATTGACTGAAATTTGAGATATTGTTGAGCATCGGAACAGAAAATACACGTGCACTAAATTGAACAACAACTAATACAAAAAGCTTTCATTATTTCCAATTTATATAATAGTTAACAATTTTAAACTTTTGTTTACTTTTGAGAGATTTTTTTAATCATTGTATTATTACTGCAAAGTGGGATTTTCAAGAAAAACGAGAGCCCTAGCTTTTTTGAGACAAGAAACAAGAAAATGATATAGAAAGATTTAAAGGTGAGAGAAAGTTTATATACTATAACTATGAAAAGCTGTGTAACTTTTTTTACGGGACGCTGTAATACCTTAACCTAAATACTTTTGATGAAATTTTATTTGCTGCGTGAGGACTAGAACATACTATTTGTTATTTGTATGTATAGCTATTACATGAGCTACAGCACTACATAAAAGAAACGAAAGAAGAAAAAAACCGAGCAGTTCATGTCAGGAAAAAGCAACGCAATTCCTTCTAGTTCAAAAAATGAATTTATATTTGATACAGAATACAAATAATGAAAACATATATTCTAGAAACGGGGTAAATGCTATCCTTTGAATGCACTGTACTTCTATATTATTCTACAATACATTCGGATTAGGGGCTGTCCATTTATTACGTCACGGTATTTTAGGTCGTGACCCCCCCTCCCCCCCTATGCTTATACATAGGCGTACATACGTTACTCTATGTAAAATCTATGAAAATACCGTGACGTAATAAATGGACAGCCCCTTATGAAGAAGGAGGAAATGTTAACAAGTTGACATGTTCGTAGTTTAAGTATAAAAATTCGTCCTGGAGTCGTATTGAAAGATCAAGGTTGGGGAGTATTTGTAAAGAAAGAATGCATGTTGGCTCTCAATTGTCAATAGTCAATACTTTGAGTACAATTAAGATATATTATATGAAAACGAAGGTGGTCAAATGAATAAAAAGTATAGTTTGCTGTAGGGGTTATTCAATCCTAAATTTAATCGGATACGCCAAGTTTTTTTACCAATTGATTCCTATTTCTATTTGAAATCGTCTTTTATTCACGTTTTTTTCACTTTCTCGTTGACAGCGAGGTGTTAAATAGATAAAGGAAAGGATATACATATCACGAAAACCCCTTTCACCTTTCACTTCAATGATTCCATTTAATTTTTGGAATACATTTTATATGCATACCGTGGAAAATTCAAATAGTTTCGTATACACATGTACTTCATGTACACAGCATGCATTTTTTTTTTATAAAAGTACGACAAAGACTTGAGCTCATATTTTTTTACATGTGAAAATCCATCCATTACCCATTACTAATTATTACATATACTGCGAACAGAAATCCTACTGTTTATAATACTTAAAATATAGCTATTTACAATATGGGTAATAGAGTTCTTGCTTATATCTCAATGAAAAACTCATTCGTCTTTACACGTAAGTGATAGGACGTCACTGAAATTCAAAACTGAAGAGGTGCAGAAATCTATGCCCCTTATTGTGAATAACTATATTTTGAATGAAGTTCATACTGTATGGAGGTAAAAGTAAGCATAAATATAAAATATAATATGTCGATAAATTTGGTATTTGTCACGGACTCAATCTTTAGCACTGCCCTGAATATTACTTTCAATGCACTATGCCCCATGTGGAATGATATTTTATGAAAATGAAGTTAGTTATCTTCACAATGTTATGTATGAACAACGAAGTAAATTTGGATAACATAATAATTAGTTGAACGTTAAACTGCATAATAGTTGCTTTGATTTTACAGTTTAAATGGACATAGAGGTACTACTATCCCCTGTAAACTTATACATTTACTTCATTCTGATGGCATATATGTATTATGACATTGGTGGAAAATGAATGATGAAGTTATAATATGAAGAACTGAAAGTTTTTCCTGAGAATAGAAGAGAATAATGCTTTGCATCATAGAGGATAGTTACTAAAAAGTTATTAAGGTTATACTATAAAAATCTATTTTAATAACTTAAAATTAAGTACTCACTACATTAAAAATGATGTTTTGTTGAAACTTTGAACAATAGATGTAATACGATAAAAGAGATAGTCAAAATGACAGAATAAATGCATATTGTGTACTTTACGAAATAAAGTAGTCTTCTCTATTCAATAGAATTCAAATATTATGATGAAGTAATAACAGCGTAAAACAAAAAAAAACAAGGTTGTATATGTATTGAAAAAGTATAACATCTATTCAGTACGTTCTATAACATCGAAAAGCTTTTTTTTTTGGATATATATATACCTGTTTCTTTGTCTGGTGTGTACAAGTAAATATTAGTATTAGTACAATAATAATAATAATAATTATTGTTATTGTTATTAATTACATAAAATGTATAACATATTTAATACGATTTAATTTTTATTTTCCTTTTTTTGTTCTGATTCGTCTGATGGATTAGATGAGCTAGAAGATGATGATGATGATGATGATGACGATGATGTGTCGTCACTAGAACTACTACTTGAACCACCCTCCCGTTCACTTGCCATCTATTAAAATAAAATTAGTTATGAATTAGGAATGAGACATAACAACTATCCCTTTTTATAAAATCTCATACTATGCATGGAAATTCATTTGGAAAAAATAGAAAACAACAAAAGTTATAAAATAAATATTAACATTTATGAAATTACATACCTTTTTGTATGCCATCTCAAATAATTTCAGAGAGGCTTGTTGTAAATTATTAGTTGCTGTACGGATTTCTTCGCATGATACTTGATCTTTCTTAGCTATAGTTTCACGAAGTGTTGTAATAAGTTCTCGAATTTTGGTTACTTCTTCAGCGGGTAATTGACTTTGGTATTCTTCGACTTTAGACTCAACATCATGGAGAATACTCTCAGCTTGATTGGCTGCCTCAACAGCATCTTTCTTTTGTTTATCTTGTTCAGCGTATTGTTCGGCTTTCTTAATCATATTTTCAATTTCATCTTTACTTAATCCACCAGAAGATTGAATGACAACTGTGAAAGGAAAATGGAAAATCATATTAAATACATTTCTATTATACTAAGATATATTAATATATTTACATAACAGTATACAAAAGTTATATGTGACTAATGTACTTGAATTTGGGTAGTACATGTACACGAAGATAGATATATATTCTACAATATTATTATACTAGTCTATTTTGACAATTTTTTATAGATTAAAGATTAAAATAATATTTTCATTGTCAAATTGGAATTTCTAAGACCAAAAAATAAAATACAATGTCTTATAAAATACTTTTTATGTTTTATGGAAAGAATAATAATAAAGTTAACTTACTTTGTTGTTCTTTTCCAGTTCCCTTATCTCGTGCACTCACATGGACGATACCGTTGGCATCAATATCAAAAGTGACTTCAATTTGTGGTACTCCTCGAGGAGCTGGTGGAATGCCTACAAGAGTAAATTGTCCTAAAATTTTATTATCAGCTGCCATTTCTCGTTCACCCTGATGTACTTTGATTTCGACTTGTGTTTGTCCATCAGCAGCAGTTGAGAAAACCTATGTATCATTTAAAACAAAATAATTAGAAATAATCAAAATACTACAAACTACAATAATATATTATACTATTATTTTATACGGAAATTACAATTAAACTTTGAATATTACATGATACAAGTATTAAACCATAATTAAACCATAAGCCATAATTATTTTACGTACTTGGCTCTTTTTGGTAGGAATGGTAGTATTACGATTTATCAGTTTTGTAAACACTCCACCCAATGTTTCAATTCCCAAAGACAATGGGGTAACGTCAAGAAGGAGAACATCTGTGACATTACCAGAAAGAACACCACCTTGAATGGCAGCACCAACAGCTACAGCTTCATCGGGATTTACAGCTTTTGATGGAGTTTTTCCAAAGACATCTTGTACAGTTTGTTGAACTTTAGGCATTCTTGTCATACCACCTACAAGAATTACTTCACCGATTTCTGTCTTTTTAATCTCAGCATCTTGAAGGGCTTTCTGACATGGACCGATGGTTCTCTTAATTAAATCTCCAACTAAACTTTCTAATTTAGCCCGTGACATCTATTTAAAAAAAATACATTTTCCAAGGGAAAAAATTAATAATAATAAATAGTAATATGTCATACCTTTACAAAATTTGATGTGATACACAAACCTCATATCATTTTGTTATTTATTATTTACAACAGAAACGACATAAAAACATGGTAAATATGTTCTAGGTATATTATTTATTTACATATCTATATCTATAAAGTTTAATCATAATAATGATGTTTACTCTCTCAAATAAAAAATAAAAAGATTGAATTTATTTACCTTGAGATTCATATGTTTGGGACCTGAGGCATCCATAGTTAAGTAAGGTAAATTGATATCAGTTTGGAGGGCAGATGATAATTCAATTTTAGCTTTCTCTGCAGCTTCTTTTAATCGTTGCATAGCCATAGGATCTTTCCTTAAATCAACTCCTTGCTACAAAAAAAAAATAAAAAGTAAAAAAAAAATATACAATTATTATACATTTTAACAAGTTCCTCTCCACTTATACGCAAACATTCAGTGTGTAGTCCGCATATATAACTTGCTAACATATTAAAATACAAAAAAATTTGAAGACAAATTATAAAATAAATATGTATAATAATATAATAATTATTATTTAATGTATTAGATCAAAACAAAACATACATCTTTACGAAATTCTTGAGCAAGATAATTAACAAGGGTATTATCAAAATCTTCACCACCAAGGAAAGTATCTCCATTTGTTGATTTAACTTCAAATACTCCTTTTTGGATTTCTAAAATTGAAATATCGAAAGTACCACCTCCCAAATCGTAAACAGCAATTCTATATGAATATATAAAAATAAACAAAAGACATATTATTTTATGATTTACACTATATACGAGTCAGTATTCATAATAATTACCTTTATGTAAAAGATATAATGTATTTCATCATTCTTCCCACTACTAGCAATACTACTACTACTATAGCTTGGAAATGGTACTTATATATTATTATATAATTGTTTATCACATGACGATGATACACTTTTTAACAAGTACAAGACTAAAAAGAAAAAAGAACTTACACTTTATCGTCAGATTTGTCCATTCCGTAGGCTAAAGCAGCAGCAGTAGGTTCATTAATTACACGTAAAACATTAAGTCCAGAGATTTGTCCAGCATCCTTTGTTGCTTGTCTTTGTGAGTCATTAAAATAAGCTGGAACTGTAACGACAGCATTCTTTATAGGTGCATTCATATAAGCTTCAGCTGTTTCCTTCATTTTGACCAAGATAAAAGCACCAATTTGACTTGGAGAATATACTTTTCCATCAGTAGCCTC
The DNA here is from genome assembly GCA_034698265.1 of Sminthurinus aureus. NCBI lineage: Eukaryota > Metazoa > Arthropoda > Collembola > Symphypleona > Katiannidae > Sminthurinus > Sminthurinus aureus. Next base: position 14,604 of record JAQGBH010002481.1, on the reverse strand, counting down.
CACCCAAGCATCTCCATTTGATGCTTTAACAATTTTATATGATACGGTCTTCATATCCTTTTTAACTTCCGCATCCTCAAATTTTCGGCCAATAAGACGTTTAGTTGCATAAAAAGTATTTGCTGCATTTGTTACAGCTTGTCGTTTAGCCGGCATTCCTACAAGTCTCTCTCCATCTTTTGAAAAGGCTACTACGGATGGGGTCGTCCTTGATCCTTCAGCATTCTCAATGACCTTTGCAGCTTTCCCTTCCATGACAGCAACACAAGAATTTGTGGTTCCCAAATCAATTCCAATGACTGCTCCACGAACTCCTTCTGATTTATTACGAACACCTCCCAAAATTCCATTTTGTTGTTGTTGTTGGATACTTCTTCTGATTAATCCACTCTGACTTCGACTTAATGATGACAAAAAATGAGCATTACGAGAGTGAAATGCTTCTTGAACTAATGTGGGTCTCTCCAAGAGAGATTTTGATGCGTTAGCAAATATTTTTTGCATTTTTAATTACTTTTATATATTTATACAGTAGAGAGAGAGATCGATATACTATTATACACACAAAGTACAATGGAGATATTTATTTTTACAAATCAGAAAAATATACAGGTTCAACAAAAACAACTCTATATATATATATCTCTCAAAAACACGTTTTACACTTTTTTCTTATAATAATTCCAAAATGTAACTGATTTTTGTAATTATTAATTTTGTAATTTTTTCTAGAAAACTATTATTATGTCGACGTTAAAATCGGCTAAAGAGTAAAAGAACGAAGAGACTTTACAACGAGGTTTTACGAAATTTTTTTTAAATGATGTAATATTCATTCCGAATGCACGAGAAGCTCATGCTGATTACTCAATGACTCAATTCAATGGTACCTTTGAACCAATTTTTAAAATTTTTGGGATCGAATATCGAATTCGCATATTTTGCAAGTAAAATAATATAATTGCAAACTTTTACTTTTTTTAATTTTACATTAAATGTACTTTTAGTAGTAGTAGTATAACAGTTGTTGTAACTCTCACTTTCAAATATACAACAGAGTATACGTAGTTGATCTCACACTATTTATTATTTATTGTTTATGATTACAGAAGAATAATTTTTATTTCATCATATAATTAAATAATTTATTTGTACATCTAGTCTTGTGCTGACTTTTTTTTTATAAGTCAAGTGTCATTTTTAATTTACAAGTTGTTAAATTGTCAGCTGTTACATTTTCTTTTTAGTCACAGTTAAACATAATAATATAATATTTCAAGTCAATTACAACAAGATGGATAAGGAAGCTCAAAAATCGGTCAAGAGGTATAGAAAATGTATTCTAATCCTATCAACAGTAGGATTTGGACTAGCTTATTATTCTGTATTTGTGTCAACATCAAAGACTCAAGATCCAAATTATAAAGCCCTGTGTGACATTTCGGAAAAAATGAGATGCAGCAAAGTATTTACTTCAAGGTATTAAGTTGTAATTTTCTTATAATTTTCTGTATTTAATGTAATACATTCTACTTTTACATGCTGTAATGAGGCAAAATTAAATTAACATCATATTCAAATGATATATTAGCATTCAAATTAGCATGTGAATAAAAAATACATACTTGCTCTAAAGTTTTACTTACAAACCTAACAAACTATAATAATATTATTACATATTATGGAATATGGAGCATTTGAATTCCTTTCGGATTGATTATTAAGGAACATAATATGTAATAATATTATGTAAAGTTTGGTGGTTCCAAACTATACATTGTATTTGATTTGTGCAACTTTTGTATTGATTTTATTTCTTTTCGTTTGTCTTTTAGCTTTGGTAAAGGTCTGGGAATAGTCAACAAAATTGTTGGAGACGATTCACCTTTATATCAGTCTAATGGAGTTTATGGAATGCTCATGTATACTGGATTTGCATTTTTTAGTAAGTTTAATGATTGTATTTTATACTATTATTAATTAATTATTATTATTACTACTTTTATTTATTTTGATATTTCCTTAGTGTCAAGAATTCAAAAAAATATATACGCATAATATATTATAATCATAAAGATCGTTCTTTTACAAGATAATATATATACAATAGATATAAAATTAAACTATTTTATTTCATTTGTTTCCTCTTTCAGGTTTATTTCCATATCGGTTCTTTGCAAAAATACTTGTTCTTCTTGGGATAATTGCCAATATAGTTTCAGCATATTTGGCATACATATTGTTTTTTATTATCCAAGATATTTGTGTTGTGTGCATATCAACATACACAATAGGTTTTATCCTTTTAATCATTTCTATTAAAAACTTGTCTGCTGTTACTAAACTACGTGCAGAAACTAAACAACCAGATTTCTCCAATTATTTGGATGGCAAAGCAAGTGGAAAGAAGAGAATCTAAACAGAATTCAACAAAAAAAAAACAACAAAAATATAGTTCACATAAACGACGAAGACCGTACTACTACTATTAGCAGTAGTAAGATGCTTGTATTTTTGCAGTAATTTAAAAAGTAAGTGTTTTGTATTATTATTATTATTATTACTACTACTACTATTGCTCTATGAAATATTACTTAATATTCACCTATAGAATCGTACAAATTTTTGTGGATTAGAATATTATACATACAGAGAAGAAATTATTATTGTTATCTTTATACTTTCGATTAACAAATTATAATAATATGATTCTCATTCAGAGTATTTATTCCATGTCAAAGTGTAACCTATATACATATACACGTATACTTTACTACGGAACTTAATATTTATATAATATAAATATTAAATGTATATATAATATAATAATATGTATTAAAAAAAAAACTTTTGTACTTTGGGAAGAAAAGCATGATAAGAGAGAGTTAAAAAGTTTGATTTAAGTTTTAAGAAACGTTCAGTCCAAAAGACTTAATTTGACATAATTTTATATTTTTTGTGCTTAAAATGAATTCTTAAAAGTATTTATGTGATTAACGAATTCGAGTCTACAAGTTGTAAATGATTTTTATTCTACAGAAAGCAAAGACATTCAAAAAATGAAAACTGTTGCGTGGTTGTTAAAGTTGTAATGTAACATTATTATGCATTATTATCTATTAATTTAATACAGTCTTCATGTCAAGAAGTGTCATCATAATAATATTATTATAGATTTGTTCATAATATTCCACAATTTTGCAATTTCATGTACCTTTTTATAATTAATAATAATGAACATTCTACAATCAGTCAATGAATGCACTACCTTATACGCTCCATTAGCGAGTGTATTTTTCCAAAGATTAGTTACTTACTTATTATTATTATTATTATTATTATTAGGGTAACATAACTATCAGTACTGTACCTCAAAGGTAAGGTAGATTTTCATGCTCATTATTTATATTGCTCATTACATAGAGAGTTTGATTACATTTTTTGTTGAACCAGAAAGATGAAATATTACGAATTTTATGAATTCATTTATAAGTATTAATAAAATTATTACTGTGCAATGAAAAATTAAAGTACTCATTCAGAATGGGACAGGTATGTCGTATTTATAATTAATCGTATTTTCGAAAAATGTATGTGAAAATGAATGAGTTTAAAGTCGAATAGTCTACTATAGTGTGTACTTGTTTGCTTTTCATAGATGAAAGAGTGATAATAATAATCCGGTTTAATAATGTATTGTTATTGATAATATTATTATGTTCTGTAACTTTTTAAAATTTAGTCTTATGGGAAAATAAATAATACTACAGCATGTGCTGTAGTATATAAATTTAAGACAATGAGGTAGTTTTTTAAAAATGTAATTTTCTTTGCATAACTTGTACCTTGTGCATTCAAATGTATGAAAAAAATTTAAAAATTCATAGGTTTTCATAATATATTATGTAGCTTTATTTTTTTAACTGACTGAGAGAGGTATAATATGTGACTGTGAACGAGAAAAATATCCTTACAGGAATCCTTAGATTATGAGAGAGAGACTTTACAAGTTTCCCGCCCTCTATGCTTAACATTGGAAATTCAAATTTAATTAATTTTTTTAAAATACTTCCAATTAAGTTAGAGACTTGAAATTTTCAGCATAGTTAGCTCTTGTACTGAAGTATATGAATATGCAATAACGTGAATATCCCTATAAGGATATTTTTCTAGTTCACAGTCACATATAGCATATATATATATTATATTTTATTTCTATACATACCAAATAATCATTTTTAGTAAAAATTATCGTTGCTCATAAAAAAATTACACAATAATAATACATAATTTACAAGAAAAAAACAAAACAAAGTAAAATTTTGGACAGTCGATTCATAACAAAATGCATTATAATAATTACAGTGTGCGTTGGAAATTCATTAGTTTTTTTGCACTTATTTTTCTATTAAAAACGAAAACCGTTCAAAGAAAAAAAAAACACCAGCGCTGTATGTTCTATCACAGTCTATAACTACAAAACCACACACAAATGTTATGTACAGTATAAAATATACATAATAGAGACGTAGTATAATATTTTTTATAATTTAATCTTGGTGAGAATAATGTTATCCTCTCAATTCGTTTACTTCGCGTTTCCTTAAACTTATTTCGCTTACTGATATTTTAACATATAATAATATTATTATAATATAGCTTCTATAACCTAAGTATAATATAGAAAACAAACTAGTAAAGACTAAAAAGCACAAAGACGTATAGGTACGACACACATGAATATATTTAATAATGATTCATTATTATACATTTGCATTTATAATGCTATTGGCACAGCTCTATATTAGAATGCTAAATATTCATGAAATACTATAGCTTTCTGGCGGTGTCTGTCTTCCGCTGTCTTTTATACATCAACTTTCACTGATCTCGAAAACAAACTTTCACTATTTATTTTTTTATAAGAATGAAATTTTCTCGTACAGAGCTTTGACATTATTTACGTTTTTCTGTCCCATCAATAACTGCAATTCTGTCGAGAAGCAGTGAAATAAATCAACATGTAATGTTCACACGCATACGTACAGTTTGATATTAGACATTATACTACTGTTTTCACCATTCTATTGCACAATACAATTTTGTAGCTTATTTAGACTGTAGAATAGTTTGAAAAAGTTATTCGTATTTAGAGTAAAATAATTATTGTTATGAAAAAAAATTTCAAAAATAAAAAACAAAACAGCCAGTACCTATGTACTATTTCTTCAAAAAAAATGGTAGTCGTCAACTTCTTGTACACGATTTACATAAAAGCTATAAATACTGAAAACAATTTCTTGAAGCTATAACGCCACCGAATGTGGTACCCCCAATAACGATTAAACATTGTTGTCTTCTATGTAAACCGTAGAAATATTAAATTCGTGTTTTCAATTAAGCTAAACTTTTCTTTAAATCTATTCATATTTCAAAATGTTTTAGGAAAATTGTTTCGTTCATTATACGATTGTTGTAAGTTGTAACATTATCCTGTATGGGTAGTAAACCTACTGTTGTACACAGATACAAAATACATATACAGACATTATGAAAAATGTACAACAAAAAGTCCATGTCGGGATCATTATTTTAATCCTTTCTTTTGTCGTTACTCATTTATTAGATTGAATTTTATATTTAGCTCGCTTGGCACACAAAATATTAATAATAATATAAATGTGTAAAAGTGTCACTTTTTCCATACAATGTATGAACGTATCATGTTTCATTTAACATGATGCTTGAGGTATTTAAGTAGTGTACACCTCTATACAGTTTTACAACACAATAAAAAAAGATTTAGACATTTCGTTTACTTTAAAAATGTTTTTGTTCATAACAATTATCTCACCCTGCCAGGCTTACAATATTGTACTTGTAAAATAATCATTAGTGTTCTACTTAAAATATAAAAATTTACAACTCGATGATTAACTACTGACTACATAATATATTATTATATTATATGATATATTGTAAAACATTCTAGTACTTTAGTTGTTTATGAATGCTGCACATGGAGTATGTGAGTTTTTTCTTATTTTTTGAACAATAAATAGCTTGAAATATGTAAAAAAAAAAAAGTTGCAAGTTGCTCATTATAGTTATTAGTTATTACATAATACTATGTAAACACTGTATTAAATACATTTACACATCAATATTTATAAATTCTTAATTATGTTTTCTGTCCCAAGTTGTGAAAATATTTTTAAGCACATGGTTTTTGTGAATTAGTAGAAAATAGTCTGTAGAAAGTCGCTAATGTGCTCGCATCTATTTATATAAATTTTATCTACAATGTATTTACTCTTTCTAATCAGTAGCTAGTCATATTACTAGTGAACATAGTTTTGCCTATAATATACAAAAGAAAACAAAATTGTAAACTTATAAAGATGTAGACGCAATTTTGTAACAAATGTATGTGGTAGCAGGAGGATATATAAAGATTTTACAAACTCGGAAGTGAACAGGCTTACAAACTTTCAGAAGAAGGACGGTTTTGTCAAAAGTTTCATTCTCCCCCTCAGTCTATAAACTTGTATGTAGTCGACATTTCAAGTTGTAGAAACTTTATCTTGTGGATTCCAATTTTGTTTTACACACTCTAGAATTTAGTTCTTTGACTAGTAGTTTTCTTTCATGTTTTACAACAATATATATTTTATATTTATATCATAATATTATATACAAAATATTGTTAAAAACAAAAAGAAACAGAAAAAATGCTAGTTTGTCACTTTTATGTAGTTTCAAAAAATACCTCTATAGGATGGGTGTTCATTTAGGTTTGAAAAAAATTTAGCTTTTCGGACAATTTTTTTGTAAACATGATGTATTATACTCTAGGCGGTTTGAAAATAAAAATAGCGATCAAACTCTCGTCAAAGAGGCAACATAAAGGCACCAATTAAGTCTCATGTTATTTCTTCCGTTGCAAGTATTAGTGAGATACTCACACGTTTGATGTTTCACTCATTTTGAACATTTTTCCATTCAAAACCTTTCAGTGCCATTTCTTTTCTTAATTGTAGTGTTCTTCCTTTCTCAACGCAAGCAATGTACATCTTAAATCTTAACTCTAGCTAGATACAGTACAAAATATTCAGTAGTTGTGCATTAAATTTAGTTATTGGGCAATCGAAGAAGTAGTTACAGCTATCTACAGTTTTACAATAAAGTATACCCTACATAAAAGTCTATGCCTACCTTCTATAGTTCTATAGTGTTTCACATTGTCGTCCTGACATGTATTATTGCCTTTGGTTAGAAGAAGAACAAAAACGGAAAGAAATACTGTTGTTCATAATTTATAATAATATTATACTTTGGTATTAAAATACTTTGAAAACAAAAAACTCTACAATAAAAAAATACAGAACTTTTCAATTTACAAAATCATGAAAGAATACCGTCAAATGAAGATTTATTGTACATTAAAGATTAAAGTACATAAAATCTATGATATATTATATACATTCGACGTATTCAAACAACCCAAAATATTCACTAACATATGTAATCTATCAGTTTTCAAAATCGGAGAAAGTTCTAAGGTATAACGAAAAAACAAAAAAGCTGAAAAGGTTGGAGTTTCTGGGATTGCCTTTTTAAGAAGATGAGTATAGTTATATCTAGCCCTATAATAAAAAGATTTGATCAGTCCCTTAATTCTCGGTATAAAAAGGCTTGTACATATACAATGTACATAGAGTCAAAATCGAAAACTAACTACCAAGTCTGCAAAATCACATGATTTCTTTCAGAGAAAGTAACTTATGAATATAATAATAACACAACAAATACTGGGAACCAAAAATGTATACATGGTAAAACCAGAGTTTTAAAACTGTACTAAAGGAACAAATGAAATAATTAATTCTACTATTATATGAATGAAATTTCTATAGTTGAAGTATAACAATAAAACAGGAATTACAATAGTTCCTTACTTGTAGGTTCTATAAAATATTACAGAACATGATATAGTTCACTTAACATAAAGTATAGTAAAAAAAAAAACAACTAGTAACTGTTTTGGTAAAAAGATAACTTTACGAATAACAAAATAACGAATAACAACATAATTGTGGAACTTGGAACAAATACTTTGAGAAATTTATTGCGCATCGAGCAATTACTTTCCTTCTCGTCGTCACATATTTTATTGACTGGTTAGTGCTTGTAGTTCGCCATTGGTCCTTTTGTGTAAGAAAAAGTACAAAATCCCGCTTTGGGCCATCACGTCTACTGTGCCCGCTGCCAGCAGGTCAATATTACTACTCCCTTCATTTTTGGCACCTATTCAATTTAGAAATATATCAAATTTGGAATAAATAAATACTACAAATATCAGACACTAGAATTATATAATATACTCATTAATTAAAAAGTATTGGCTAGTATTAGCTGAAAATCTCACCAGGACGTAAAAGCGTAGGTCCAAAAACTGTAGCGATATTATGAAGAGACATTTTATTATGATTTTCATGGCTGTTAACCCTGCAAATAAATATTTTGAAACATATTATGAGTATTTGACATACATGTATACGACTATATATAGTTGTAGTACAGGATGAGAAGAATTTATATTGTCTGTATATTTAACCTATCAAACAAGGAAATACTTGTAACATTCTCAAGCTTACCTGGACATATGATCCAAAAGGAAAGTGATAATATGTTGATTAATAGGAGGTAGTGTTGAGAAAAGATGTAAGAGTGTTTTTCGTTTAAGTTCTGGATCCGGTAAATTGAAAGCCTCAAAGAAACGTGGGTATAGTTCTAAATAGTAGAGACAAAATAATATTCTTTGTAAATAAAATGAAAACTTGAGAAAACTTGTACACTTTACATGTAGTATAAATGTATAATATATTTTGTTCATACATACACATTTGTACTATAAAGTATTTAACGAATCTAAAATTAGGAAATCAATGTGTATTGTGTATACAATATACATATACATGTATATTGTATATGTGTGACTATATTAAGTACTTTGAACAACAAAACTTTGAAACAAACAGAAACTATTATCTAACCGTCTGTGAAAAGGGCCTCTGGTAACTCACGCATGTACATTTTTAGTGCACCCGTTACAGAATGTATATCCACGTCTTTGAGCAGCTGTTCAGCTTCATAGGAATCTATACATAATAATAGGTACATTTAAATTCCAAATGATTATGACTTAATTTCGAATCATAATTATCGGTGATAAGAAAATTTAGTTAAAACTAAACATGGTATAATAGCACTCAATAAAAAGCTTCATCATTTGTTTTTACTTCCAAAGTAAAATAAACCAAAAAGAAGCTTATATACATACATATCATGCTTAATAGCTATAATATGTACAATGTCTGTAAGCATACTGCCGTAAAACTGAAGAATACAATTCAAATACATGTTCAGAAGCCAGAGCTTCACAAAAACTTTTACAAATAAACTTACTTGTTTCAAAGGCTTTCTTTAATCTTGAAACATCAGAAGCAGAACCTGACACGCGATAAATACCAACTTCATTGATTCCCCTTCTTTCTACCTCTCTAACACAACTTGTCATGATAAATGGAACTTGTCGCTGTTCTCGCCTGAAAACATTTACAATTATTTACAATATAAAATTGAAGTTTCAGTAAATACATAGGTAGATGTAAAAAAACTTAAAATGCTCATTTCAACATGTTCTTTTGAATCACAGTGAAAAGTACAAGAATATGGTAAAACGTGTGTGGAAAGACTCTTTGTTGAATATTTTTCTTTCTGTACCATTTTCATTTACTTTACCTGCAAACATGTGATATTTTTGCTCCATATAATCCAGACGGTTTTGCTGTTGGCACACGCCTACAATATTTTTTTTAAAAACACATCTTAAAATACATTCATCACAATACATATAATAAAATACACATTATTCTTTCCATTCGACTTTTATAATGATGCAAATCATGATGAATGATGAATCTAAAATCGATTTACCTAATAGTCATTTCTGTTGGGACGTATTTGGTTGAAATGTTGAGTACATAATCTTGTAAATCAATTTTCCTTTCACTCATAATTGTCGTTAACCAGCTACGATTCAACTCAATGGTTGTTTTTGCTCGAATTAACGTACCGAGGCGAGGATGATCTTCGTAAAGTAATATTCTAAGATTTTGTGCTCCTTCTAGTTCTATTACAAAGTCTTGGTTCCAACATGGCTCACTGCTTCCACATATCATTTTAGTTTTAGCTTTTCTGAAAAACTATATGAGCAGAATTTACTATTAAAAAATTGACTGTATTGGAAATTGGGACTTTTCTAATATTTAATGAGTGAGAACAAGCAGAAATTTAATATGTATTTATATAAGTATGTTACGTACATGTCCATACGAATCAACTTCAACGCAAATGTACAAGTCTACAAAACAAATTGCGAAAAAATTAATTACATTTATGTTATTGAGTAATTAGATACTTAAAACTTCCTCTTTGTATAATAAGAAGAGTATGCCTTATAAATTTAATCTTGTTATCATGGACCTGTATAAGAAAACCTCAAGAATATTGTGCACATTAAATTGTAATTTGTCTCAATTAAATTAAACTTACCGGCTGGTCTTAATACTCCACTTAATTTATTGATTAAAACATAAAAGTCTCCAACAAGAAGGTTCTCATCCCGTCCAGTGCGCAATAAATACGAACCCATATTTGTTTTTAAGTGCTTTCTACATGATGTCAACCAGGATTGTAGTTCATGCATGCCGAGTTGTGATGGCGGTGATAATTGACCAGACTATATTCATAAATCACAAACAAATTGTATGTTACACAATACTTTTATCTATGTGATCGTATATGTCCTGTAATGATAGTATAGATGGAATATAGTTATATGTATTATAGTAAAAAACAATAGGAAAAGTAATTTTTACAAACCTTCAATGTTTCAATGGCGTCTACCCATTGACTTCGTTCATATTCCGATGATAAGAAAAATGTATAGGCTCGACCATTTCCTTTGACTTTGAAAACTAAATTAGGTGATGCTAAAACTAACTGTGCTTCCAATTCAGCCAGTTTTTTACGTTGTTTCTCAGCTTTAGCTTTCTTAGGATCATCTCTGCTAGTTTGGCGTTTGATTTGATCGCGTACCGTTGAAGCTTGAGATCGGAGAGCAACTAAATTTATAGGAGCTGACTCACGAGGTTCGGTTGATTCCTCAACTATCTGACATTCAGACACCATTATGTACCATTTTAATTCAAATGTAAACTTTTCTCCCTTTCCAGATGCCTGTTAGAATTCAAATTTAAAAATCATATAAACTGTCAAACAATTTTTCCAAATGAAAACCCATTTTAATTGTTAACTGAACTTCTTGTTCTCTTTTCGTTCGTATGTAGCCAATCAACCGATTTACTTGATCATGTACAAAATCAAAATGAAAATATACAAAGACAAGGAAACAAAGAGAGTTGAAAATGTCAATGCTAACCTTGTACTTGGCACAGACTAAGACGTCATTGAACAGGAAAAGGTGTCTCAGCTTCCGATGTCCTTCAGATAACTCAACGATGAATGAGTTTTTAACTAGATGCCTCGGACTTCTGTCTCCTTGACCCTGTAATTAGTACAAACAAAGAAATCATATGAAAAGTTAAAACCAACTCAATTTCACTTTTCATTGGAAGATTATATACATTATACATTACATAAATTTATTGAAGTACATACATAATAATATAGTACATGAATATGTGCAGCTGTTCTTACATGAAATAGTTGTTCTGGCTGAATCATTTTAAATTCTGCTAAGAAGGATTGAAATTCACCTGTAAAGACGCACATATTTAGCATACAAATTTCAAAAATATACGTAATAACTCTAAAGTTGTACTACATAACTTATACACGATAAATCTTTTATGCGCCATGTCATCATTAAGCATTGGGTTTTTGAAAACATAATGATAAAATCAAATTCTGACCAAAAAAATTAACTGATAGACATTTAAACTTACGTAAAGCACATTTTAGGGAGTTGTGATCTGGATGTGTTTCAGGTAAACATTTTAGTAAATCCTATAAATAAAAAATGTAAATGAAACAACAAGTGAATGATTGAAGATGGACTCTATCATGATTTTTGATTACTCCCAAAAAATGCAAATACAAACATAAATTATGTTATTATCATTCCACTCTATTATGATTTTTGATTACTCCCAAAAAATGCAAATACAAACATAAATTATGTTATTATCATTCCACTTACTGTAATTATTTCGATATTTTTCTGTACACGAGACACGGGAGAGTATAGAAGGGTTTCTAATGACACAACCTGATTTTTGTTTAGTGATCGTAGTCGAATACTTCTGGTTATCTCAGCAAATTCCGAACTATTCTGACCGCATTTCCTTACAGTATCCACAGCTCGACTGTAATTCTGTAAAAATGCTCCATAGACTCCTATATCCCTTGCCTGTGAATAGAATGATTAAAATCAACATTGTCAGAAAATCACGCAAATGAATTTATCATATTATGTGTACTTCTTGCACATTCTGTAACCCAGTACATTATGTAAAATGTTTAGTCTTCTACTCTAATGACGTGAAGCCGTATTTGTTATTGATTGTGACGAGCAAGGAAAAGAAACCTTCAAAATTATACGTAATCACACGACAGTTTCTAAGAATCCGTCTCTTATGGAAAGAATATGCGTACCTACTGTGTGTATTATGTATATATATCATATTATACGCATGTATAATGTATACTCAGACTCAGCTAATTTTCATACTACAAACTACAAACTTGCATCAAATTCAAGTGTTTCAAATATACATGCATAATAAATTTAGAGTTTGTGTATCGGAGAAGTGGGAAGGATAATAACCATATTCAAAGAATCCGTCACTCGCGTTTTAGTTTCTAGGCATTGAACCATAACAAAAGAGGAGTGAAATAAAATGAAATGCATGACTGAATTCATATTAAAAGAACTTATTGATAAATGATAAACAAAGATTTTACTACACAACACAACAATAATGTCCTGTGAATAATGAATAAGATTCATTAATGACTATTCTTGAGTAAAACGAATTGTAGAAAAAGTCATATATATCAGTAAATTTACATATATATACATAAGTAGGATATGCATGTAGCATTTTATGTATGGCACAAATAAGTAGCAGAAAAATAATTAAAAAAACTTACCAAGTTTTCAAAGTGTTTCCCTACAGTCATATTTGGTGTTGTTTGTTGCTGTAGACCCACTAAGAATTTCTGTAAATATTAAAAGAAACAATACGAGCTGTTCAAAATCGAATCCACCGTAATCTATCAGAAGATTTCCGACCTCCTATTATTAGGCTCACACGAGTTAAAGTTATACTGTGTATATATTTAAATGTGCACACACCTGATGTAGAGAGAATAATTCTGGAATTTTATAGAATATGATGTTGAAGTCATCTGTACTTAGAACAGGTTTTGAGGTAGCTAATGTTGCCTTTAGAGCTGATTTGGAAGAGAAGAAAAATGAGCATGCGATTAGAGATTAGATTGGATCTTGAATTGTATTTAAGAATTAACTATGAATGAATTAATGTGTAAATACACGATGTTGTATATTTTAGATGTATGTACAATAATTAATTTAAATTAAATATCTAATAGAACAAATGCATGTATATATTTGTCGTATATTGTATGTAAAGCATGGAGAACGCAGTAAAGCAAATAAAACTCAATATTACCTGTCATATATTTTAACATGACATTCAATACTTCAACATAGGCTGACTCTGACTCCGAAATGGATGACAACATGTATCGAAACATTGCAAATTTCTCTTGTTCTGCTGCCGTCATTGTTAATGCGTCCACTCCGGAATTTTGACCCATTTTTGAGTCTCCTCTACCGACAAGTGAATCTACCGAGTTCGCATACACCCCTGAAATAAAAATATGCATTGAAATTTTGAATAATTTGAAACTTAATAATTGATACATGAATTCTTAATCGTATTTCAGCCACACTAATGAACTTTCACTAATTAAAATCAAGCTAAAACTAGTAGACTGATTTATGATTTACACAGGATATTATGACATTATTTATTCTTGATTTATATATGATGCATATTATACAGATTTACGTCATACATAAGTCATCACGTTTTAGTCATCAAATTTTGAAAAAATGATGTCCAAATTTCCTTCTGTCTTATATCGCACGTTATGTATTTGTAGTAGTGAAATACATTTATTTTTTCGGTGAGTACTGAAAACATGACATGTGCAAACTATCATCTCTATCCTTCACTCAAAAAATGATGCATTACTGCATCATAATTATTTAGTATGCAGCGCGATGGGACAATAAAAACAACTCAGAAATACTGCCATTGTTCAAGGTTAAAAATATTAAGCATATATTGTACATTGTAAATTTTCTACTGAGTTGGGAGTAAGCAATTCACTCTGGTACAGCACACATGGGAAAATGACTTTTTTGTCATAAAAAATAAAAATAATTTTAAATCACTCAAATTTGGCATTTATGGGTTTTTTACGGTG
>JAQGBH010002480.1:0-24371 GCA_034698265.1 Sminthurinus aureus | reverse complement strand
CGCTTCCGGAGCCTCAAGCATTTATGCTTTCAAGGCGATATAAAATCGTCCCGAAGGGAGGATTTTTAACTTTATTATAGCACGTAGTTCTTGTGTTGAAATTCAAATCTGTATTTTGTGTTTCACATATTCTATGGATTTTTCAATTGGTTCTAAATGTAATGTTGTTGACTTTGTTTTATTTACTCTTTAAGTTTAATAATACAGATTTTAATGGTAAACAAAACAATATTATTATGGACATCAAGTTCTATTGCTACTTGCTGTCACGTTACGTTGGTCGGTGGTTAATAATTGTTTGGAGCTTGGAGTATGAATAATGGATAAATTTAGCTCGTGATTCATGGTTCATTCTTGTTGTGTCGGCGGTCAACGGCAACATGCAGTTCTTTGAGTCTTTGAGTCACTTGTCAATTGATTAAATAAATACTACCTTTTTTATTAGACGCAAGTAGTAATAGTCATTATTATTGGTATTAGTATTAGTATTATTGCAAATTATATAAGACTTTTGATAACACATAACACATGGTTTTGGTTTGGGTTTTCTAATTTTCTCAACATAATGTGCAAGTTGTAAATGGCTTCAATTAACATAAAATACAAATTCAGTTACAGAAACGAGGCATATTTTTGACAATACGTGGTTTAAAACAAGAATAAAAAACTTTTATTCAAAAATCTCGCAAGCTTTCAAAGACAGTTACAGAATTTTTACCTTATGGCAATCACTGATTTTAACTTACAACATCTATAAAATCCAGGGTGGCGCCAGTGCTTATTTTGTAGTTTGTAGATTGTAGTGCATGAGAAAATTTCAAGGGATATGAAATCTTAAAAGTGTGTAATATTCCGTTTCTGGATTTTGAGTTGTGGATAAATAACGCACTCTTTCTTTTCTTTTCATTTGATTTTTAGTACAATTTCCATTTTTCATCCAGATTCTGGGCAACATTCATCATGCATGAGTTTTAGTACTTTTATGCAGTAATCTGCACATAACGTATCTAGTAAATATTGTGGATAGTAGATAGATAGTAGGTACAAGGTGCAGTAGATGCTCAATTCTCAATGTTCAGGTTCATCGCATCAAAGATAAATATTGAAGCCGGTTCTTGCACTGCCTAATATCCAGCATCCAGTGACATCAGGATATGATACTCAAAATTGGTGTAGTTAAGATATAAACATGTCGTTTGAAGTTGATATTGAGGATTCCTATTGTTTATCATTTATCAGAATTGCTTGAGAAAAGAAAGTTGACGAGATTTGAAATTCAACAAGTTTGGAGTTTGGAACATCAAAATGATATTCAATGTTCAACACAAAACACAATCGGGAAAAACGAAATTCAATTCCAATTCAAAATTCAAATGGCCAGTTTTATGGTACAATAGAAAAGATTAGCAAGTGCAATGAGACGTTTCATTGCATAAGATAGGTTTGAGTAAGTAAAAGAACAAGAAAGCGCAGCTTTCATGCTTCAAAATGGTACATTTTATGAGCAAATAAATGTACTGATAATTATTATTATTGATAATTTTAATAGAAAAGATAGGCAGGAAATGAGGAGTAAGGAGATTTTTAAGTGAAATTCACTATCACATTCATTTCAAAATCTCCAATCTCCAAGCTCAGAGACCATCGATAATGTATGTTCTAAGCTAAAACTCAGCAGTCCACAATTGACAGTGCATTTTGAATTTTATCCTCGTCTGGTTTGGTTCAAGCATATGTTTGTGACGACTAAAAAAAATTTAAAATAGGCGATTTTGTATTCTTTTGTGATTTTGTGAATGGTACGTACATATTTTGTAGTCTGGATTCTAGATTCTAGATTTCAGATTTTAGGATCTAGACTAGCGTGCATTTAGTGGATACGTCTATGTATTTACACTCTAAAATTATAGGTACCGAGATTTTTATATCTTGATATCAGAAATAGAGAAGAGAATAAATACCCCTATTTTGCATGCGTACACTCTACATGAATTTTCTCTCATTTACAATGTACAATGTACAGTTTATGTCTGTAAGTATTAATCATGCTGCAAGCTGAAGAGCGGGGTAACTCTAATAATTAATAATAATAGTTTCTAGTTTCTAGTCATTCACCTCTGACAAATATGGATAAAATATGAAATAAAAGATATTGTAGCACATTGCGTTGTAATTTTATCTTGTCAGTTAGTGTTATATATTAGTGTTGACGGGAGTTGAAGTTGGTGTTGGTGTTGGATGCGTCCTTGTTCCTCGTATTTTATTTAATCTGTATCTACGCAAATAACAAACACAGTCATCATTTCATTGACTCCGTCTGTTGAGTTTTGAGTTTAGAGTCGGTCGATCTACATTTGTTCAGTTGTCTAATGACTTTATTGACAGAGCTAATTTCCGTTGTTATTTCTCTCTCCGGAACTGGATAAGCGTACAAACTATATACACACGTCCAAAACTTGAGTGATTCAATGTTTCAATTTGAGTTTGAATTTGGAATTTGAATGACTGAGCTTTTTCAATCCTGAAAACTGAAATGGACTGATAGTGAAACTGAAAACTGAAATGGGTTTATTTACCTCTCATCCAGTTCAAACACCAAGCACCAAACTCCAAACTCCAAGCACACATGTGCATCAATTTACCTTCTTTATTTACACTCGTCTATTATCTAGTATCTAGTATCTAGTATCCAGTTGGTTGACATTGAGCATTGGGCATTGGGCATTTGGCATGTTTAAAATAATTCTACAAATTCAAAACCTTCTCCCATTAAACATTACTCAATCCGTCAATAAGCTGTAGCCAATTCAGTTGCTTTGTTCTCTATCATGTACAAAATAACCTAAAAATAAAGTATTCCGGTTCAAAGTTTTATTTTTTTATGTGGTTCAGCTAATATTTGTTATTTGTTTTATTTTTTTTACAATCACCATTTTAACAATTTACACATTTATTTTTGACAGTAAATCATGATTTTGGCATTATTATTTATTATTTGAAATTTTGTACAAGGTACAATTTGGAAAATCATGAACAAATGTCAGAGACGATCGGTAAATCTTGTAGCTCAAAGCTCAAAGCTCAATGTTGAAAAACGAAATTAACCTGTAGACTACAGAATGTAAAACGATCTTCGATCTTCGATCGTCGATTAATATTGAACCGTAAAGAGTAAAGAGTACAAAATAAGCTGGAGATTTGCATCTATAATCTATAATTTTGAATTTCTAACACTTATCTTTTTCCCCAGTTAACGTTTTGTGAAGTAAACGGTTTAGTTTTTTTGGCAAAGTTGAAGTAATTTAGAATTTAGATGTAATAATTCATTCAGGTCACGTGTGAGGACTGGATGAATTGAGACTCCATCCTGTGATTCTCTCCGTCATGTTTCACCGTCATCATCATCATCATCGAAGTCATGATCATCAATTCTCTCCGTGAAAAGCATTTGTCTGTATTCTGTATTCTGTACATTGTATATTCCATCTATTTACTCACGCTCAATGCTCAATGCCCCATACTCAATCTCCTTTAGTCGTCCTGGCTCTCAAATCTCAATCGGTTTGTGTACTCAGTATGGCACGTTGGTTGATCGTTGTTGGTTGGTAGGGTCTAGAATCTAGAGTCTAGAGTCCATCATCAGCAAAGTCCGGATGCTTCATTTAAATACACCAGTCACTCTTTCATTTTCATTTTCATCCTTCCGTCTACCACATATATTATATTATACATTATTCCTTCTACACGTACGGTACATTGTAATTCATTTGATCCACAATCCACAATCCACACTGCACATTTATTTTACAAGTGCTTACTGCACATTATACTTTATCGTGTACTCCATCATACTCTATTATACTGTATTATACCGAGTAAAATGGTACATAATAGGGAATATTGTTTAATCTTAATCAGGAAAGCTGGATTCTGGATGTTGGACGTAGGATTTTGGATGTTCCATGCTGATTTCATATTCACATTTCACATGTTTTATAATAAAGTATATGATTATGGCAGTTGGTTCAAATAAAGTCATATATATGTAGAATGTGGAGATAAAACAGTTGAAAAGGAGAAAAGAGGCCGTATCTCGTATCTTGTTCTATCGTCCATCCTGTCTCCTGTCTACTGTCTATATTAGGGCTAACTAATGTCAACATGCTCAATGCTCAACATTTGGATGAATGACTGAATGAATGAGTGAATCAAGAGACAAGAGATGTGGAGTGTGGAGTGTAGAGTGTAGAATACGGAGGAAAACAGAGAACGAGTTGTTGCTACACTTATTTTCTCTCTCGGATGGATCCTTGCCGATTCCAATGTCAATAAAGGTGTTGGTAATTATTTATCTGGTTTTACTGGTCTCATCTCCATTCCCATTTTCCATTCTGCATCTCCAGCTCCACTAAAATCGTAAACATTTTTCAAGCTGCAAGCTTATAGCCAGTTGCCAGTTGCAAAGTATAAATACAAAGTACCTACAAACTACAAAGTACAGTATTTAGTACGCATAAATATAAAGTAGATGGACAATGGAGAATGGGCATGAGGGAATATAAATGTTCCGTTGATTTTATTCCCCTACATCTTTTAATTTTCTCCTCCGTCATCAAAGTCCAAAAAAGAGATTACTGCAGACTGGAAACTGGAATGGAGATGATGGAGATTTTGATCTACATTCTACATTCTACATTCTACAAGTTCACATAACATAAAGAATAAAGTATACATGATACAAAAGCTTCAGATTATGTAGATCGTACATCGATAGATGAATGAGCAAAGAGAGAGAGAGGGGAAAAAGAAAAAGTTGACTAAATGATCGACTGTTTAAAATTCAAATGACATGAGACATGAGGCGCAAAACATGAGAAGAAAATCATTTTCATGTACTGTCATTTGTAATATGTTCTCTGCTCTCTGTTGTGCCTGTGTGTAAAGGGTTTTTTTGCATGTAAATCTGTAATAAAAGCCTTCATCTTTATTAACATTACACTGTGCGTTGTGGTCAATTCATACTGCATCAGATTGCAGATACGCCTGTCGTTGTTCCTTGTATGATCAGGCTAATTGAATTGTTTTTATTGGACAAGTTTAACTTTTCTAAGCATTCCGTCAGCATACACACAATTTATGATGAATAGAACATAAAACATCAAATATAAAATATAAAAACAATAAACAGTGGATTAAACTACTGCTGCACACTGCACACATCTCTGCTTTCTTACTAAAAAAATATGTTGTAGATTGTAGAGATTTAAACTTCAAGTTTGACCGTCATTCAGTTTGCCAGCTACAAGTTTCTCAATTGTTTATGTTTCTAATTTATTTTCAATCATGAGAAATTTCTTATCTCTCCTTTTCCCGCTCCGATTTACATTTCCGATGGCAGATATTTGTGAAACTTCAAGTAGAAACCCGTGTATTGGTGTAATGGCGCCACAAAATGTTAAAGAATGCGCTGCGCGCATAGCTATGGCACATTCCTTAACACTATGCTGCGCATTACACCAATACACGGGTTTCTACTTGAAGTTTCACATTTGATATTTTGATATTTTTAACGTCGACTGACCCGGTAAAAAATGTGACGAATGTCCCTAGTCCATTGTCCATTATTCATCCCTGACGTTTCTTGAAATTTTTTGCCTTTCTTGATGATCAAGAAGATGATGAAGGAGTAGACAAAGGAGGCTTTCCAAATAATTTCAGCTTGAGAAAATCACGCGTGTATTCAGAATTTCGTGCTTTGGAGAAAATTAATCATGGTGAAAGATGAAGAAGCGACGGGAAGATAACTCATCACTGTCCAATTTTGCAAGTACGTGAACCAAATGAAAAAGGAAACACTAGAATCTAGATTCTAGAATCTAGAATCTAGAATGGAAAGAAAAGTACAACATAATATAGAATACAGAAAGCAGTGGATTATTACGACAAACAGGAGAAGGGAGAAAGGACATGGAAAAAAAAATAAAATGGAGGGGGAAATAATGGAGATGGAATATGGAATATGGATGAGTGAATGAGAGCTGGAGGACTGGATGAGGATGAAGGATGAAGAATTACCGTTGTGATGAGCTTCCAAAGGCTTAAAATGTGACAGTCATGGAAGATTGGCGATGGTTGATCTACAACCATCGTCTTAGTTGTACATTGTACACTGTAAACTGTAAACTCACGGGATTATGACACGCGGATCTTTTTATGCATCCGTGTCCAATTTTTAGCCACCAAATACCGAATAACAAACAACAAATAACAGCTAAATATTATCACAGTCCACACTTGACACTCAAATATGCAAATGTTTTCTCTTCAGTCTTGATTCTAGAGTTCTCAATCCACTTGATCTCCATTTCATTAGTATATCCATCATATTTATATTTTTTTTGTTAAGAAAATTCGGAATTTTTCTCGTGTCTCAAGCCTCAAGTCTCATGTCTTGAGGACAACAAATTAATCCAGCTTTACAATTTTTCACCTGAAATAATACCAAAAACCATCAAACATGAAATGGGAAAAGGGAAAGATGCGTTGTAATTCTTTTCCCGGAAAAAACAAAATAAATGTGGTATTGCGGAAAATATTACAATTTACCATGTACAATTTTCAAGAAGTACGGAATTGTGTATTTACAAATAATATTCGTTTCACTTCATAGTGACATTTGGAATTGTGACGATAGACGATAAATAATGAATGAGTGTTTTGTTTTGTTATTTGTTATTATTTCTAGTTTCTAGTTTCTGGTTTCTAGCTGATGAATGGAATAAAATGATAAAATGGATGGAGAATGAATGGATCCAGTGGCCTTCTTCTTTGTCTTGCGTCTTTTACAGTGTATTGTTACTTGTTACTTATTGGTGAAAATTTTACTAGTTCAACATTCTACATTCTACATAGTGTCTAGTGTCTCGTGTCTAGTTTGTAGTTTCACGTCATCCATGTTCTTCGTTTGACTATTAGGATGATGAAGGGAATGACAGAGTAGAAGAAATACATCAATCTTTCCACACTCTGCTTCTGCTTTGATGTGCAATGTGAGATTTTAGGGGTGAGAAGAAGAGCTGCGTGAAAATTAATGATAACTCGAGTCGCGAGTCGCGAGTCTTGAGTTCACGTACTTCTAATATTATGTATCCACAATCTCTAGAGTCTAGACTTAGATCTGAAGATGCTTCCGCAGCCACATAATACATATCGGAGCAATTTCTAATTTCTATAAAGATAACTAATCTGTTTCGTAGCAACCGCCACTACCAACAAAATGTGGGCGCTTTTTCCTAATCTTGTTCAGTATTTAGTATTTATTCATCATACTGTTGGTTTTTTATTCAGACTATAATTTGAAATATACAGATCAAAGATTTTTGATATTAGATCAAAAAGCGTAGAGAAAAACTCTTTCATGCGTTTGGATTTTAGACTTTGACCTGACCCTTTGCCGAACCAGTAGCGCAATTTCCAAATTCAAACAGGTGGTCTATTTTCACATTTACTTGTGCGTGCTATTTTACATTTTACGTACCATGTTGCAAAAATAACAAGCTAATAACAAATCTAGTCTAGAGATTGCAAATCAAAGGTTGTACGTTGTGCATTGTGCACTTACAGTCCCACGAAATACAGGATCAACAAAGTTCATGAATCATCAAGTCTACAATTTTCTGCATGTAACTAAATAAGTAGGTAAAATGTGAGTTGTGTGTCTAAATGAATGGGAAAAGAAAATGAGAAGGAGACTGTTGCATTTTTAGTTTGAGTGTTGGATGTTGGACTGACTACTGTTTTCAAAAATTGCATCGGAATTGGCACTCCTATGAAGCATGGTGCAGTTTCTGTTTGCTACAGCTCGGATCGTAGATCGTAATGAGGAGCCAATTACAAAACAGAAACTAGAGAAATAAATAAGGGCAACAATTTCCAAGCATTTGGATTTGGATTTGGATTTTCATTAGTGAGGCGGATGAGACACATGAGAGAAAAATAAAGAGTAAAGCTCAAACTATGTACATAAAGTACAAAGTGTGTAGTATAAAAGTTCTCCGAGTTGGTTTCAACTTGTCGACAGTGGACTTTTATCTTTTATAGGTGTACATGGAACATGGAACATGGAACTCCTGAGATTTATCTTTATTGTATTTGGTATGTATATAATGTACAGTGTACATAACAAAGTGCATAAAGATGGTTCCTCTTGTGCTTTGTGCTTGCTTGTTATTGTTACGTCTCCTTAATGGAAAATAAAACGTAAAACGAGAGAGAAATAAAAATTTGAGAGGGATTTTTAAGCCCATTTATAGTCATGGAGTGAGTATGTTGATTTTGATGAGGATCCTCAATCCTCAATCCTCACTGTTCAATCCTCAGTGTTCACTGCTCATCATGTTCATAGCAAGTCAAAAGAGCTCAAAATTGCACTCATATAATGTATAAACAAAAACAGGGTACGAGCAGCAACATATTCAAAGAATGTGCAATATACAGAGAAAGGAGCAGAGAGCAGAGAGCAGAGACTATCCGATGCTTAATGTTTACATATTTGTTCATTTTGATTGTAATTGTGAGAGTGGAGAGTGGAGAGTAGAGATGAGATGAGTAGAGGGTAGTAAAAGAAATGGTCCATTTACTCTGTTGTTATGCTCGCGACAAGTAAAGCAATGGTACATTAAGAATCCCATAATGTTCCACTTTCCACTTTCCACATTCAGACAAAATACAAAATACACAGCAATTCTCCAAACTCCAAACTCCTCACTGCTAAATTGGCTTGTTTGACTTTTGGCCCTCTGGCTGACTGAATTCCCTCCATAAGTATACACGAAATCCCTTTTTCTGCATGTATCTAACTGTAGAAACTAGAAACTAGAATCTAGAATTTAGACTGCAGAGCTCAAGACTGTGTCTTGTTTTATTCCTCCTTGTTTCTTCTTTCTTCTTGTTTATTTCCATGGCCTGCTCTGGTCTGGTCTGGCCTGATGAGAGAAAATTTTCCCTTTTATTTCCTTTCAGCTCCAGTTACATTTATATTCACATTTGCCATTCATTTCCAGTTCCAGTTTCCAGTCTTCAGCTAGGGACAAAACGGGAACGGAGAGAAGGAGAAAAGAAGAACAAGAACAAGATCATCCCATCATTAATAGAAAATTTGGAGGAATCATCTGACCTGAATTTAAAGAGGATTCCCACACAGTGGAAAAGCTGCTTTGTCTATCCTATATCTTCTATTGTCTCTAGTCTTTAGTCTGTACTCTTCGGTTCTCCGTTCTACATTCGACATTCGATATTCGACATTGTGAATTCTACTAGAGCTTTATTTAAGCATCCAATAATCAGCCACTCAACCGTGGAAATACTCGCAAATACTTAGTGTAATTATTGGAGGATTTTGGGCAATGGAAGACGGAAAACGGGAAAATAGGTGAATTTGTGAATGTTTGCAAAGTAATGTGGGATTTGATGGAGTAAATTTGCATGGAAATTATATGTAACTCTTGGCTCTTGGCTCTTGTTTTGATCATGATGTGATGAGGTAAATACATAAGGGAGCTGAATTTAGAGATCATTTGTGAGTTTATTTGATATTTGATTAACCATTGTCCATTGGATTTGAATTTGAATTTGAATTTGGATTGGGCCACTGGAAACTGGAAACTGGAAATTTAAAGGAAGCTTGGGACAAATAATTTCCCGAGTTGTTTACACTTTCAACTTTACAATGATCTGAAATACACAATCTGAATCGTGAATCATGATAATAAAAGTAAAATAATTTGGAATTTGGACATTTTATTAGTTTCAGATTTTATGAGTCTCCTTTTTGGTAGTAAATTGCAGAGAATAGAATTGTAAAAGGGTCAAAACTAAAAACGTCTGTTGTAACTTGTACGTCATAGTAATTTTTCCCTCTAATACAATGAAAAGGATCTAAAATCCCAAACACAACAAGAAACAAGAAAAAACAGACACGAATGGCCTCTTGGATCTCATTCACACGCGACTCCATTCACAATTTACCTTTTCTGTCTAAATTTTAGAGAGAAAACGGATCCGAACCCCGACAAAACTATCTATAAAAAGTTTGGTTTGTAAAAAGGAATCAGAAATCCAAAAATCTTGGTGCTTTTTCACCGTCAATCGTCAATACCTTTTTCCATTTTCCATTTTATTATGAATACTTTATGCATTTATTCAGCATTTTGTAGTTTGTATACTGAATACTGTACTGACAATGCAGTGGGTATTTTGTATTTTGTACTTTTACCTTCATTCACAGTCCACAATCCACATTGAACATTGAACACTGAACATTACACACATTTATCAAAACTGAGGGTGAAAAGGAAATGTTTATGAAAAACACGCTGGCTGACAGAGATAAATCCTAAAGTTTGTACTTTGTCTATTTTCTTTCCATCGCATCCTTCTTGTTTGTATAGTTTTATTTGTACAGATATATTATGGTATACCAAAGTCAAAAGCAAAAGCAGAGTAAACACCGAACAGTTTGTTCGATAGGAGAAAATTTGAAATTCAAAATCAAATCTCTATCACTTTCTTTTGCATGATGATACGTCCTCATCAGCTCTCAACATAAAATAGTGAAGAGTGAAAAGGATTTCATGTGCGACAACTGGATCCTGGAACCTGGAACTTGACTGAAAAGAAAGGATAAATAACAAATATCAACCATCCGTCTCTGTTTCACTCTTTCACTCTTTCAGAGTTTCAGGCTTCAGCTTCCATTTAAAATTTGAAAATCAAAACAGGAGAGTTGAATGAGAAATGAGAAATATTATGCACAATGACTTGAGAACGGTGAGCGGTGAATAGTGAAAACAGTCTTCTTCATAAAATAAATAGAAATTCATAAAACGTCATATGAATTTCTAATCAGTGATTTACAAAGTAAGAGGTTTTACTCATTTGTACTTACATAATATATAATGTATAATGTCCCATAATATTATAACATATAACATATTGTGCAATATGCATTTTCTTTTCAACTTTCAACCGACAATCAACAAAATACATTCTCGTTCTTTTCTGTTCAACATATCAAAATCCATAAGTCCATTCTTCCATTTTTCATACAGAGACTTTTTAGTGAAATCTTGAATCTTGGTTCTTGGTGGTTGATAGCAATGAAAATGATAATATTAATTTCATGTGTTTTACCTTTTAACTCCCTAAGCACCGCACTGAATTTTATCCTTTCCTTTTTTCTCATAATATGCTCATATGCTGATGAGTTTTATGCGTAAAAAGTCCAAACTTGTTCATTCTTCATTCCATGTGTAGTAAAAATGAAAAATTAACTAGACTTTGGCTTTTGACTTTGACTTCCATGTGCGTGGTTTTTAGTTTTCCATTTTCTGTACATCACGGATTCCAGATTCTAGTAAAAATCACGTTTGATGAAAAGTATAAAATCCTAAAAACCTAAAACACTAATCAGGAAATCGGAGAGTGTGTGCATTAGTATAAGTGTTAAGATGGGAAAGCACATTTAGATGGATCAAGAACCAAGAATCAAGAATCAAGAGGGAGCTGAGCAGGTGTATACAATGAAAAATAAAAATTGATGACTACTGCACATTACACATTGACGACAGATAAAAGATAAATAAATGATAAATGGATGCCAAAAAAAACCTCATAAACTTGATAATTCATACAGAGTAGAGAACACAGATGACAGAGTGCGGAGAGCTTGGAGTTGGGAGTTGGGAGTTTGGAGTGGGAAAGATGAAACATAAAAATTTTGAAGAAAGTACAGATAGAAATAAAAAGGATTTTTCCTGGTTGTGAAGTCAGTCCAGTATAATTTGTACTTTGTACAATGTATAAAAAAGTACACATTACACATCTACGATCGTCAGTAAAAATAGTCGGTAGTCGGTACACTTGCCGACAAAAAGATATCCTTGAATGCTTTGCAGTGCCATATCATATTTCTCGGCCCTTTTTTCCATCTCATTCAACGTTCAACGTCTGTATTCTGTATTCTGTAGTGTGTAGTGTGTCGTGGGTAACCTATTACAAAAAAGAGGGTATCTTTGTATCTGTATTTTTGTATTCAGTATTTTGTGTGTGGTGGTACACCAAAAAAGACCGACAAAAACACTCACAGATTGAAAAGTAAGTGAATGAGAAAGTGACTGAATGTTGTGAATGGGAAAGAAACGTAAGCTTTTATATTTATTAATATTTCCATCAAGTTTGCCTCTCTCTTTCAATTGAAAATTCACCGTTTTTTCTCCCCTTTTCCCTGTCTACTGTCTATAGTCTATATTCTATACTCTTGATTCTAGATTCTGTATCCTATATTCATTCAGCACTCACATGAGATATGAGATATGAGACGAGAGATGAGAGTGAATGAAGAATGAAAAAGAACTGTCAAGCTGGTTCCATTGTCACTTTATTTAAATATTCATCACTTGCCTAATGCAAATCCGCACTTTTTTCCATCCCATATTTCCTTCAACTTTCAACTCCTCAACTCCTCAACTTCCATCTTCCGTTTTCCGTCTCTTTTTATCCACATAATACATTACACATTCGAACCTCGATATCCAAAATCCAAACTACATTGAAAAAGTTGAGATGGACTGAAATTTGACGAAAGAGTAGGTGAATTAACGTCCGCATTTTACTATTGAAAATATGAACCCACAGATTTTTTTTGTACCAACTTGTTAAATTCACGAGATTCATGTAGATCAAAAGACGAGACTCAAGCCTTGAATAATAATTTTAATAGTTTCTAATTTCTAATGCATATGAAGATTTTGTATTTTGTATTTCGTAAAGGATCAAATCCAATAAAAAATCTTCGAGTGAATAATGTGATAAAATTAGTGCTGGTAATAAGTTTAAAACAGCTCAATATTCACTAGATTAATTTGTTTTGAAAGCTCAAAGCTCAAATCTCAACACCAAAAACAGGGTCCCCTACTTTTTATTTTTTTATTATGATTTGATGTACACAATATAATCAACGGCGTTTCCGTTTTTCCTTGTCATGTTTAATTATTTTCTTGGGTTTCTTATTTGCTGAGTGACAGCCTTCAAAAGGGATCAATCTTTGAGAATTTTGATCACCAACAATTGTAAGATCGTATTCACTTGTATTTGAACTTGAAGACTCAGATTCAGTTTTACAGTTCATTCGATTGCTGGTATTATGTGCACTTGTATTTATATTTGTATTTCTATGCTTTATAATCCGCCGGTTTTCACTATTTCTCTTTCTCGACTGGGTGTAAAGGATCAGAATGCAGAATATGGAAATGGTCATAGTGCCAAAGATAAAGCATAAATATGATGTGTAGAGAGTTGTTGTCTGTTGGTATAAAGTATTGTAGCAGCCCTGCAAAATGGTCAAAGAACCGTAATAATAATAATAATTATTATTATTACATTTTCATTTTTTTCATTGCTTGCTCAAGGCTCAAGACAAGATTAACATATTGTGAGTTTTCACCTCTGTATGGTAATTTCCAACTTTTGCTGTGTTGACTACAAGTTTTACATCTGAATCTGAACAGAAATTCTGAGTTTCATTGAGACTGGAGTTTGAAATTTCCATGCTTCTCCAACTCTTGAAAATCCCTACAATTCCTTCATTATATGCCAAACAATTAAAATTCAACGCCCCATCAGAACCTCGAGTTCGATTTGGATTTCGCGTTCGACTTTGATCGTAACATAAACCTCGTTGACCTTGAGCTGGACTGTGACAACACGAAAATGGAACATCTTCCTTAATTGACCAGGGCTTTTGTCCTCTAAAATTATATAAAAACGCACGGTAGTCTCTGAATCCAAAGACGCCACAACATTTTTCCTCCAGCTGCACTCGATGAAGCCAACTTGGTAAGTTTTTCTTGTGTCGAAAGTGTGTCTGGAGAATGCTAAGGATATGGAGGGGAGTTTCTATGTTCTTGATCTGAATTTTCATCAGACTGCCCACACTTGTCCACGTGCTAATTATCATAGCAATTCCAAACTGAAGGGAAAAGAACGTCTTATCGTTATTATAGAATATAGAATATAGAAAGTGGAAAGGAATTTTTTAACTACAAGTTGTATCTGTAATTCTTTTGCATTTTAAACATAGCATCGTTGATCGTCGTACCAAAATGTAGAGCAAACTTTGACGAGGGAGGTAACTGATAAGCATGTAGCAAACAAAAGTAAAGATTTGTGTTGTACAAGTAAATAGAGCCAAGTTCGTTGCTTTTTGCGTCTCTTTCGTGTGGAATCCATAAGTCTCAATGACCGCCGGGAGGATAAATCTAACCTCAATTAACTGTGGTATATGAAAATAGAATTCGACAAATGACATGCCATCATTATTTCACTACATACATTGCTCATGGTCACTCATGGACCTAATATGTTGTATTCAATATTCGATATTCGATACAGTAGGTTTAAAATTTTATTGATTTATTACGATTACGAGGTAGGAGAATTCTAAAAGGCATTTCCCTATACCCCAGACCAAGAGACTTTCATCGTTCTTGGACTTTGCTTTGGCACCTATCACGTGTTTTTGCCGTCTCCTAAATCTACCTGACATTACGTTGGCCATTTCTTATCAAACACGTCTTGCAGTTTGTATAGCAAAAGTACAAACAATAAACAATATAAAAGAATATTTTGAATTATTAAGAAAACTTAGCAAAGCATCCATGAATTATGAATAGGGGAAATATGCAACCAAAGTCTCTAGCAGCTCCGCTGAAGCCGTATACACTATACACACTGTAAAAAAAATTAATAGATGTGTGGTTTTTGAACAAAATGCTCAGATGTGATGTGTGATACAAAAAAAATGCATCGGTTGCTAATGAAATGACTATATAATATTTATTATGTTATATAAAATAAAATGTAGATTGTAGATAATATAATATACAAAATGTTCAGCGTTCAGATAACATTTTAAAACTTTTTGCTGTGTGTATTGTGCTGTGTATATTGTATATTATAAATTGGACTCAACTCGTTTGAAACTTGAAGATCAGTTCCATCATCCATGAAAATTAGTAGTAATTTTTCCCCTGTGTATGTAAATTATATCTAACATCTTTGGGCTTTGTAAACTAAACCTCTCATCAAAATGAGTGAAGACAATCCTACGACTAGTAAAAAGATGGTACTTTGAAATAATACAACATTTTATATTACTATATTGTTCCTTGAGGTAATAATAATTGTTATTATTCTGTTTCAAGGAGGGAAAAGATAATCAGAAGTCGTTGAATTCTTCACAAGTCAAACAATCTGAAGCACCTCCGCCATCACCTGTACAAAGCGAGAGCAAAGAGAAAACTGAAACCCATAGTAAGAAGACTGAAACTCCTGGTCAACCATCATGTCTAAATCTACCTGAATTTTTAAATAAAAAGTCTCAACCTGAATTTGATGGTGTAAATCCTCGAGAAAAACGACAAAGTGAACTCGTCTTACCTGCTGTTGGATTAGAACGAACCACACCAATGCCAATGAACATGGAAAATAATTTTTCAAATTCCTCAGCATCATCTTCATCTCTGTCATCAATATCAATATCAACATCAACATCAATATCATTATCAGACTCTGATCGTGAAAATATAGTTACTGAAAAAATCAAAGATCCCGATACACTGTTAGATACAATTCGAGCTGCTTTGCTCACATGTAAAAATATAAATAGAGACAACACTTCAACAAATAATGATAATAATAATAAAAATAATGCAAATACAAATACAGAAGACTCATCAAATTTAAAAGAACATGTAGAGAAAATAATCCTTTATCGTACTTTGATTGAACAACTTTCACATCACCCCCACTTTAGAAAGCCGACGGATCTTTTAAGACTACATGAATTGCCAAAATCCTATGGACTTGAATGTGAAATATGGATAAAGTGTGAATTTCAAAATTTTAGTGGTTCTTCAAAATACCGAGTGGCTAGTTTGATGTTGGCTGAACTAGATTTAATTCACAATAATAAAAGTAATAATCATCATAATAGTAGTGACAACATTTGTTCTTTATTAAAACCCTCAACAATTATAACTCACACCTCGGCCAGTTTTACTCTAGCTTTAGCTTGTGCAAATATCCACATGGGAAAAAGTTATCAATTAATTTCAATTCTTCCTGATCGGACAAGTAAATTAAAGAGAACACTTTTACAAAGTATGGGAGTTAAAATCTATCGTGCACCAGAAGAATCCAGTGATAATTCACAATCAAATGAAAGTCCAACGATGATGGCCAAATTCCTAGCTGAAAAAATCAAAAATTCCATAGTTTTAAATCCCTTTCAACATCCTTTGAGCTTACAAACTCATTATTTATGGACTGCGAAAGAAATCCTAGAACAATTTAATAGTTTGAGTGAACAACAAAAAGACAGCAACATTGATATTGACATGCTTGTTTGTGGATATGAAACTGGTGGACTAATTTCCGGACTCTCACCAGTATTCAAAGATACTAATGAAAACTGTATCATTGTTGGTGTGGATTTAAGTGGACAACTTCAAAATAACAATAATAATAATAATAATAATAAGGAAAAAGAGGTCAAATATCAAAGTCCTGTTGATCCAGATACAATATTTGTAGAAGAATATTCCTCTCCTTTTCTCTCTTCTGTATTAAATGTCAAAGTTGCAGATAAATGGTATCACATCAGTCTAAAAGATGCAACAAATATGGCTAGAACAATGATGTTAAAAGAGGGAATCCCAGTAACAGCAACTTCGGGAGCAGTTCTTCAAGCCGCCATCTTAGCTGCAAAAGAATTTAACCTGGATTCTAAAAAAGATGCAAAAATTCTCCTTGTTATTGATAATTTTGCCTTGTACACAGATTTTGATCTTGGAACAGATGAATGGCTATTGAGTCGTGGCTATACTACAAATCTTGAAATTGAGACAACCAAATGGTATCATTTAATACATTGTTGGAGAATACCTGTAAAAGTTCCAGTAACCGTATTTAACGACTTTAATGCCTCTGCCGTCTACCAAATGATGAAGAATGATGGGATTGATCGTGTTATTGTTCAAGATTCTGGAACAAATGCCATTCTTGGTATTTCAACTTTGACTAGTCTGGAGAAAAAATTACACAAAGAGAAGAGTTTGACAGAAGAGGATTTAATTGGAGATAAAAATTCAGTGTGTACTTCCTTTCAAACCATTTGTATAAATAATACTATTAGTACTTTATTTGAACTATTTAAGACAAAAAGTTATGCAATATTAGTTCAAAGACAAAAATTTATATCCGCTACAAGAGGACGATTAGATCAGGATTGGATAGCAGGGATTTTATCAATCCAGGATTTAGTACGATTTATTTCAGATATTGAGAAGAGACATGGAGAAAAATTTGGAGCTAATTTATGTGGTGGATTTTATCGTGCAAAGTCTACCAATACCAATGTCAGTGCGGATACAGATATAAATAAAGACGAAGACATGAATATAAAAGAAAAAAATGAATCAAAATCCAAATCCTTGAAAGAAGAAGGAAAATACTGTAATGATGAAAGGTATCAAGAAAAAAATTCTTTAGCCTCAAATTCAATTTTTATGAAAAAACCAGAGGATCTAGTTATTGGTTCTCATTTAAAAGAAGCCATTGTCAATGTTATGATTGCTGAGACAAGTGAAGAATGTTCAAAATCCAATATGGAACAAAGTCCACCTCCAGCTTTGAGTTCTCTAGATTTTTCCAATTTGACTCCAGACCTAGAACCTGAATCTACAACAGAAATTATTAGTACAGCAGAAAATGGAACAGATAATGCATATCAACAAGCACAAGGATCAGTTCAAACAGAGGCAAGACGCCTAAATGCTGAAACTGAACTTTCTTCTTCCGGATTCTCAACACCAGCCACATTTACATTTGATCATGATTCCTTAATTTTACCACAAGAGATAAATAATCGGCACAACTTCTACACACCCACTCGCTATCACTCAATGCATCGTCTAGAAAATATGCAAAATTCCAGTATTCCGAGTGATGAAGGAGAAATTGGAGCTGAAATTACACTTTCAGAAGAACTTAATTCTGACACTTATGTTCCCATCGGACTGGAGTATTCAACAATGACTTTGGGTGATTCTCTCTTGAGTGCATGGTATTCTACTACAAATGAACCAATGACAATAACAAGTGATATAGCTTTCGACAACCCAATTTCTAGTGATAACAGTTCTGACGTACTTTTATCTGTTCAAAGTTTACCTCAAAATTGTGTATTTAATCAATTTCAATCAAATATTGAAAATGATCAACAACATCAGCAAGAACTACAACAAGCCTCATCACAATCACAAACTGTATTAAATTCCGTTTTAACTATACCAGAAACTGTTCCGGATCGAAATGATGATGATGTCCCTAATTCAATGGAGATTGAGGATGGTGGAAATTCTAATACCATTGTAATTCCTACAAGAGAACAGGAGGAATTTGTAGCTCCAGTTTTAAGTGAACAGTGTAATCCGATATTAAATGAATCTCTATTAAACGCCTTGCCATTAGTAGGAACGAGTATTGAAGCTGCAGCAGCTGAAGCACAAGCCATGAAATTTCCTGGACAAACTATTAGAATGAGAAAAATAAAAGAAGAATCAACCACAGTAATTAAAACTATTCAATCTGTATATAGAATATCCAAAGAACTTGATGGTTCCGCAAGTACAAACACAAATACAACCTCAAATTTAATTAGTACACCTAACACAAAACCTTTAAAAGATTCAAGTTCCCTGGACAAAGTTAAATCCAATAATACTTTTCAAGATTCAACCTCACCTACTTCTACAACTAATATTATAACAACCTCTGTTACAGCTAATTCTTCATTTCCACAAAATGCATCATCAATACCGAAATAGAGAAATGACTATATTTTATATTTTATAATAATAATAAACCATATTAATCAAAAAGTTTTTCTACAAAAAAAATGTAACATATTGTGTTTTTTTTTCATTTGTTTTTTATCAAACAACTGGTAATCGTTTTAGTTATTTAGGATGTGTTTTATTTTATTTTATATTTGAAATAACACGATATTCACTTTTATCGTTTTTTTTCGTAAATTGATTGAATAACATCCATAATATAATATTTCGTTTAAACGTTGCGATTAAAAATTCATAAACTATAATAATAATATATTTTCATCTAAAAAACATCATAAAACCTTTTTTTAAGGCTATTCTGCGAATTTCTGGTTAAACCACTAAAATTACGATGATAATAATTACTGTTATATGTCCTAGTTTAAGATTTTACAGATTGTTTTACAAAATCAGATCATTTTCGTATTTTTAAAGGAAGTACAATGTTTCCTAGTAGCATAAAAATTAAATAACAAGAAAATCGTACAATGTAATACTACTAATCATTAATCATGAATGAAAACGAATTTTCTTTAGCAAAAATAATAATGATTAATAAAATTATTATTGGCAATATATTCTTTGTTGTCTCTATTTTTAGTTTTTAGTATTCGTAACTAAACCAAAAAGGTTATAAAAAATGTAAAGACATGGTAGATAAATTACTCGGTAGTCATAAAATAAAAATCCGTTCGTAATTCGCAATTAAGTGTGTAAATTATAGCGTAAAAAACAGCGTTAAACCTAATACTATGCGATTGAATGTTAACACTTATAAGAAATAAGAAATAATAGTAATGAATCATTATTAACAAACATTAAATTTAAAACTTCAAATTTTAAAGTTACTATTCGAAAAACGTCCTACAAAATAATCATAATATTATAGTAAAAAACTTGGTAGTTAGTCGCACTCAAAACTATATAAACGGCTAGCGTTGTATCGTAAAATTCATTTTATATTTAACGATTTTTGCTTTCGCAGAAAAGCAAGCAAAAAAACTTTTAGAACTTTTAGTCTAAATATATAACAAAACACTAACAGTCGATCGTGTTAAATAAAAATTAAAAACTATAATATTGACGGAAATTTGAAAAAAAAACGATTTATACTCTATTTTTATAATCAGAGATAAGTAATTCTCTAAACATAGTCTCAGAGATAATAAAGACGATTGCTCAAACTGGATGGGGGAGTAGAACCAAGTGCAGTTCCAGTTAGAAAAGCGAGCTATATAAAATAGAAAATTAGAAAAGCAAAAAATGTACTATTAAATATTTGTATTTTACAAACAGCCAACCCTAAAATTAAAATATTATGCAACATCCCCACTAGAATAATTATTTGATATCGTTTAAATTTTAGATAATAATTAATCATTAAACTAGTTTTACCTTATGAGCATATTGAACTACGTTGGGCACAGCCGTCGTTCCTGACCAATTGTAATACCCGTGGCACAGCTTGTACGTCATCCGCTGAAGTTTGTCAGGATCCAATCCAGAATCGTCATGTAGGACATTGTAACTTGTGGGACTTACAGTTGCTTGTCGCACAGCTTGAGCCACAATAAAGAAATCATACCTATAATATTTTGAATAAACAAAAACAATAATGATGTTAGAGAAAAAAAAATGACTCTATAAATACACACATGATTATGGCATAATATGATAACATTACAAGGTTATAAGACACAGGAATTTGTAATAATATCATAACAAAGATAATAATTCTTCCAATAATGAGATTTTTACCTTTCTGGGAGAGTGATAACATCATCCACAACGGTACCGGGCGTAGGATTTTCAATTCTTTGACCTCTTGGCATCATAATTCTGGTATTGATTTTCTTTGAGCATATAATGAAAGTCAAACTTGGCATTTTCAATTTTTCTCCCTCATATAGATTTGTAATGGCAACCTACAATTCCAAAGTGACAAAAAAAGAAGAGTTTTATATAATTCTATAATGACACCTTTTACCTTTACATCAAAAATCAAAACACAACAAGAAAAAAAAATGCATGAAATTATCAAATATTATGTTAAGTATTATGCATACTCACTTTCAAATTTTCTAATTCTGTCGAATAAGCATATGGAATTTGACCTTCTCCGATCCCATCCCTGTAAAAAAGGATTCTTCCAGGAAGTTGACCATTTTCAGCCTTGTAAGCTCCAAGACATTCTACAAGAAAATTTAAAGAAAAGAACACAAAAAGGAGGAAATACAATAATTAAAAAGGAATTCTTTGCTAAAAAAAAATTATCTGCACAAAATAATACTTTGCATCATAAAAAATAAATAAAAACGATTTGTGAAACCTTACTTGTTATATTGACACACATATTTTGAGAAAGTTCTTCATCTTTTCCATGAAAAGAACATGTACTAAAATAACGAGAAGCATTTTTAGATATGCTAGCAACCATGGCTCCAACAGTTTTTCCCTTGTTATCTCCAGTTGAACCGTGATATACATCAAAACCGACTATCATAATGTTCTATAGAAAAGTTTAAGAGTAAATAACGCAGTACAGCAAAATTGTAAAAACCAATGTTGTTTTTTTTTCAATTGTTTAAACAAACCTTTCCAAATGTTATCCCATAAAATACTTTATTATTATTATATGAATCATTTAGTATTATCTATTATATATTATTACCTTGAGCGGAATGTCTATACTCCATGGTTCTCCACCCAATTTGACATTCATTTGTATAACAACTTTGGTAGCAATACTCATTAAACCCTTTGCATTAACATTTTTGGCGAGAAAGCATTGACTGGGTACTGAAAGAATAGCAACAAAAGTTGTATTATAATATCGTAATTATGATGAACGAATTATGTTATAATATTCATCTACAGTATTAGCAGTTGACTTGGGACTGTATCAAAAATAATTACATTTTTTTTACAAAAAAAATTCCAAGCTAGAAAATGTACTCAAAAACAATATTAAAATCATATTATGCAGTTCAGTAACTACATCATTTGTTACTTGTTACAAAATAATATATAATACAACTTACGTCCATAGTCCAAATATGTCAATTTCTTTACAGCTTGATAAAGTGGCAATTTGTTATTAGGCAAGACAATGAAAATCATATCCAACTTTCCGTTTTGTTGAGCCATAACTTGACGAATTGCTTCTGTATACTCTTTTGAATTTGGATTACGAATTCGCTTTCTAAATCATAATAACAAACAACAAGAAACATGTATTTTAAATTTCTTTAACATATATTTAAAGCAAACATAATAATTAATAATTAATTATTGTCAATAAAAGAAAAAAGAAATTAGATGTACCAACAAACAAAAACAAGATTTTACAAAATAATTACTACATACATATTATATACTATGTTTATAAAAATTAAAAATCAATAATTTTGACTCACATGTCCGTAGGACGAGCAATTTGAAAGTTTATTGGTCTAGCTACTTTCTGCATGGTATTAACAAGATTATCAATGCCATGGAAGTCTCGATCTGGAACAATAATGACCCATTTCTGAAGAGGGAAGGTGACGAGCATTGGATTACCTAAATAAATAAAGTTTAAGCATAAATGAATATATTATATTATATAGATATTATTTATAATGAAATAAATTACAAATACATTATTCAACATGGATCTGAAACTTTTGTCATTTTCAATAATGATAATTATTACATTAAAAAACACAATGATTGACTAAATATAAATAAAATGGTTTTTTAAAGAAAAGAAAAGTAACTTACTTCGAAATGCCATAGTCCAGTCTGCTTTTTCATCTACCATAACTGCTGGATTTGGGCCCCCAAAAGTTAACTTTTCTCTAATCATGACTCGTCCTGTAATTTTCATTGGTGAAGGAGCTACACGAAGTCCCCAATTAACTAAATGATTTTTAGTCTAAAACCAAAAAGAAAAATGGATTTTAAATTAAATACAACTTTATCAAATTGTAGTAGCTTATGTTTTTTTAAAATGATTACAAAATTTAATTTACTACTATTATTATCATTTAGCATTTAGTAAAATGCTATACTCATAAATACGACTAAATAGTTTGCATAAGAATTTAATAATAATAATTAGTACATATTAAATATTTAATTATCAACTTACTTCTTCATTAGAGTTCAAACGGTTTACAAAACTTTCATTGGCCTTCAATCTAGTTTCTGGACCCATTTGCAGGTGTTCATTAAGCTGTTTCATCATTTGAAAATTTGATCGAAGTTCATCAGTCAATCCAGTCATTTGACACAATTCAGGAATCAGTAAAAATGGTTTATTCATCCCTCGATGAATATCTCTCTTTTTAGGATTTGATACAAGTAGTGGTTGATTAGGATTGATGTCCAAATTATATTTAGTTTTATAATAGTCTACAAAAGTTATTGGTCCTTTTTTGGTGTCGAAAGTTTCAGTTGGTTTTCTATCCCATGCAATTCCATCAATTCGATAGGTTCGTTGATTGTATGTTGTCATTACAATTGTTCCAACAACTTCATCCTCAGCTTTTCCCTTCATTTCATTACTTAGTCCATAGTATCGTTGACGAAGTTCATCCAAAAGTTGAAGAATTGACCGAGTTCTAATGACTTTATGAATCACTTCAGTACAAAGGAGAAGACTATTTTCATGTTGTCTCATTACTGTCACAAAACCTGGCCATAATTCGAGGTTATATTTTTCATACTTTTTCTTTTGTTGAGGATCATAAAAATGACTTCCCATTTCAGTCAATTTCAACATTTGCTGACACTGCTTCAACAAGATATTATAAAAAGTAACATACATTGGATCCGTTGGTTTCAATTCTCCAACTAATCGAATTTTTAATTTATATTCTTTATTATCTCTAGGATTAATGACTTCCTTTGTAATTTCTTCTTGTTCACCAAGCAGTGGTCTTGACGTATAAACAACAGTCCCATCCCATGAAATATTTGATCCCAAATCTGATCGAATGGACTTGAGTAACCCCCTTTTAAGATTTTTTGAATCTACTTCTGGTTCATAGTCAACACGATATTGATATAATCTCCAAGTACCACCAGACGGATCTTTTTTGCGTTGAATACTAAAGTAATTGACAATCAAATTAATTGGATCTCCCGTACTTCCTTTCTTTGATTCTAAATTTAGTTTTGTTCTTATTGGCTCCAATTTTGGTCGCCGAGATCCACGAACACCCATTTCCTCAGAACTTGAACTTCTTTCTCCACTTGATCCTTTATAAAAAAAAACAAATAAACGGAAAAAAGAAATATCATTAGCGTTTGTACATATAATATGTGTAAGTCCCTAGAATAAATATCCATCCAGGATTCCTTAGATTATGAGAGAGAAACTTTACAAGTTTCCCGCCCTCTATGTTTAACATTGGAAATTCAAATTTAATTAAT
>JAQGBH010002479.1:0-24372 GCA_034698265.1 Sminthurinus aureus | reverse complement strand
CGACCACTCCAGCCACTTTCCGACCAATCCGACCGTTTTCCAGCCATTTTCCGACCATTCCGACCACTTTCCAGCCATTTTCCGACCATTCCGACCACTTTCCAGCCACTACGACCACTTTTCCGACCACCGACCACTAGAATCTCTCGGGATTGTTAAGCTCAGCCAGATATTACACTTTGCACTCCTCAAATTTCAACGCATCTCTAGGATTCTAAGAATTGCACAACCCCTGGTTTATTGTCTGGATAATGGATAATGGATACGCTCCTCAAATTCTACATCTCCTTGAAATTGAATTATTTGCCCCTTCGGATACAAATTCTTTACACTTTGTACTTTGTTCGCACCGATCCATTCCAATCCAATCCACTTCAACATTTAAAACTCAATCCATTTGCAGTTCACAGTTTACAATTAGATCATCAACTGAAATACAAAATATTCACAAAATTTACAATGGAATACAAAATACAATGTTATAATATTTCACGTTTCACAAGTCACAAGCATTATTTTTTATGGATTTTGGATTGGATTATGTGTTATGGGCTTTTAACTGGGATTGTAAATGATTTCGAGGTTCGAGGTATGTAAAAAGTATAAATGTCATGCGAATCCAATCCAATCCATCTTGAATCTTGATCCACCATCCAACATTCAACATCCAAGGGTCAGGTTAAAAATCTGTGGAAAGAAATATAATTCACTCGTTTTCTGCCCACACACCAGAAAACACAACACATCAACACAAAACCCATGCCATGCAAGTAAATCCACGATACATGGAGCAAACAATAAAAATAAACCATGTAAAATAGTAATAGTTGGTAATAAGTATAGTAATACAAAATAACACAAGTATAAGATGGTAACTGGTAACATAATACATAATATGCAGATTTGTGCAGGTAATGACATTCATTACCTGTTTCTCCATTCGTCTATTC
The DNA here is from genome assembly GCA_034698265.1 of Sminthurinus aureus. Classification (NCBI taxonomy): domain Eukaryota; kingdom Metazoa; phylum Arthropoda; class Collembola; order Symphypleona; family Katiannidae; genus Sminthurinus; species Sminthurinus aureus. Next base: position 23,422 of record JAQGBH010002479.1, on the reverse strand, counting down.
AATTTATGTTATTTATGGGCGATAAAATGGCCGTTAAAGTTGGTCCATTCAAATGATGCATGATGCATCACATTATTGTTGTTATGTTTGAAATACTCAACTACTCAACTACTCAAGTACTCAAGTCTAAAGACTGAAACATAAAGTTTAAAGTTCTTTTGCTTAAAAGTTGGTATTTAGTATGCATTTGTGTGTAGGCCATGAGCCATAAGCATGATTTTAATTACATGGAGTATTTTCCATTTTACCTTTAGACTTTAGACTCTAGTGGACTTGTCCACTAGACACTAGACTGATTCATTTAAAATTTAACATTGGACATTGAACAGTCGGGGAAAGGCCAAAGGTCCAAGTGAGAAATATTTATATTAGGTCCAAGTTTTGACTTTTGACCGTAAAATATCAGACTTGAGATATGCGATATGCGATAATTAGTTTGAACAGCAAGCCTTTAAAATTCCGAGGTTTATAATGTAAAAGAATGTTCAAGTCAGGAAATGGCAAATGTAAATGAATATCCAGTGCAGTGCAAACGTGTGTGTCGAAAATTAAAAAAAAACGGTACTTTACTCCTCTTTTTATGATGAATAGTGAGGAGTGAGGAGTGAGGAAGCAGTGACATTTTTTACTTTATGCATTATCTATTATGTCCGTGTTCCGAGTCTGAGGAGATGAGGAGTAGCCTCTCGACTCTCGACTCTTGATTCTTGACAATTGAGGATGTGAAATGAGGAACCGCTTTGAGTGAGTGAGTGAGTATTCTGCGGTTCATTAAGTACCATGATTTTGATGTTGAAATTCATGTGTGTAGAGTGTAGACTGTAGAGTGTAGAATGTAGACAGAAAAATATGCATGTGTATTCAATTTACTTGGGTCCTTTTGTCCAAACTCTGTAGTCCGAATGTACAGTGTACAGTGGCAACAATTAAATTAAATTAGTCATCGGTATAAATGAAAAATGTCATTTGCGGTACATTTTCACTGAGTGTGTTACATGTGTGTATGTGTGTCTGTGTTTGCGCTCATGATCATCATCATCATCATCGGTTAGACGTTTGAAGTACTAATTATTACTATTTGATTTGTCAGCGGAAGTTGTAACAGAACATAAACAAAGTTGAAAAAAAAACGTTTCATCTGTGTCTGTTTCTGTCTCTTGTGCATGCCATTTTGTTTGTAGAATTTACAACGTGCTACAAACTACACACTGCACAAATTGGACATAATATAGTGATGGTTAATGGTTGATGGTTAAAATTGGGACGAATTCATGACAGTATATTAAGCATATTAAGGACTTGTCTCGAATCTCGAATCTCGAATGTATTTAGAATTGAACTCACATGTGTACGTCTAGTATCTAGTGTCTATGTATTTATAATTTATAGGTATATTTATATTTACCTATTTCTATTAGTTTTGTACAGTTTCATTGTTGTCTGTGGGAGACGCATGCATGCTAGTAAATGTGTGTGAGTGTGTGTATTTTGTATTTTTGTAGGTTCGAGGATAATTCTAATGAGGTCAATCTGACAAATTTAAATAGGTTTTTTCGATGACTTTGATGATAATTTTTCTTTTTTCTATAGAATTTAAAATCCCATCCTCCATTCTCCATTCCATTGGACATTGAACATGATATATTTTGTCTCTATTATAAAATAAAAAACACACTTTTACATTTTATTCATAATATTCTCATTCATGAAATGAAGACAGAGTACAGAATACACAGCACGTAGAACTACGCAGTTCAATCTATCACACAAAACAAACGTTTGTGTATTATAAATTCTAGATTCTCAATTCTCAATGCTCACACTCAGTTCAATTGTAAAAATGACCAAAACGCACTGTGGAAATTGAAAATTGAAAACGAGGGTTAAAAATTGGAACAATCAGATTTTCAGGTGCGCGTTTGGATTTTGGAGGTTTTTCACTCATGACTTTTTTACAATCCAATTTCCAATGCCAAAAGTTATATGCTTTCGACTTGTTAGTAGCTATATAACGGAAATTACAATTACTTTACAAACTAAAGGCATCATTCGCATAACTTTGTGGACTCTGTTGTTTTGTAGTGAATTCTTGTGTATAAACGGTAAAAGGTATGTCTAAAGTATCAAGTATGAAGATGCGAGGTAAATTAAAATTAATCTAATTATGATGAGGAGTGAGGGAGGGCTTGTGCAAACTTGGAATTCCAATTCCAATTCAAAAAGGGATGAACGTGAACATGGTCTGAGATCATTTTAAAATTTACATAATAAAAGGTAAACGGTATTGTATTTTGTGGTTTTTGGTCATTTTGTTCAAGCTTGAAACAAATATGGACTGTGGAAATGTTGTGTAAAAGAAATAGATGAAAAAAGTAAAACATTGTTGATTAGACTACAATTTACAATGTACAAGTTACATTGCACATTAGACTTGAAATTGGCTCGTATGAGGATAAACTGTATACTGTATACAGTGTAAGTTTATGCGAATCTGTAGACTGTAGTCTGTAGTAAATGAATAGTTTCACCTTAAATAATTATGTGCCCCACAACATACCAAAAATGGAAAAAGTGATTTTACATTTTACCCTGTTTTAAACAGTTTCTCCTCATTATTTTGTTGCTTTGTTGGTGTAGAGTGTGGAGTGTGGAATGCTGAATCCTGTATTGTGTGTAGAGTATAGAGTATAGAGTATAAAGTTTGATGATCCACAAATCCTAATCTAATAATTATAATGTATCATGATTCATGATCATGGTAATGGTGATGAAATTGAAAATGCTGAGCATAATAATAATATTTGGCTTCATGTTTCGTGTTTCGTGTGGTTGTGGTTGTAATGAACTGTGAGTTCAACTTGAGAGATGAGAGACTATACATGTAGACTGTAGTAAGTGAATCAGGGAATATTCTAGGAAGTAGGAAACGTTTTCCAACTTTAATGTTTTAACTATGAATTATACTTTATACTGGAAATCAACAATTTTTGGTGCAAATCGTATTGTAATTTAGCTCTAAACACTAAAGTTTGAAACGTCAAACGTAAAAGTTTTATTCCTGTTCTCTCTGGTCTCTGGACTCTGGATTTTTTGAAGGTCTTCTATTTATCATCCTAACTCTGTTTTTTTGTCTAAATGGACAGCTTTTCATTAAATTGAATTAGAGTAGCTAAAAACTAACGTTTTTAAAACATCGAAGCTTAAAAATCTACACGCCCGTGTGCAATATAATATATAATATTATACTATAATATAATATGTCATTTTTATAATATATTCATTTCATACAGTTGTCAAATGGCCTTTTCATTTCGCTTCTAACTTCTGACGTCTGATTATTCTATTTTATACTCGTGTTTATACAGGTGTAAATCTCATTTTCATGTTCATTTATCTTCAAAAAAGGGGATGAAAATACAGACCATTACTGACTACTGACCGTTAGTTTTCCACATTCACATACAACAAAATACCCTATAGTCTATAGTCTATACTCAAGGAAATACATAGTAAATACAGTCCAACTCGAGTCGAGAATTTTTTTGTCCATGAAACGTCATAAAAGGTTATACATTTTATTTACGTCTACGTCTATTCTTTACGTGCATACTCATTACACTTTTGTACAATTTTTAACTCAATTGTACAGTGTATGTGGAATGTAGGGATGCTCAACGTTGTCTGTTTTTAGATGAGATTAGATAATGTTTTGCATTTCATTGATTGCTGATTGTTCCATGTTGTATACTCTGTATTTGAGCATTGAGCTTTGAGCTTTCAATATAAAATATACGATTTTTTTTCATAAAGGCAGAAAATTGTTTAGAATTTTAATTTTATTAGTCCGTTCGCCTTGTGACAAGATCAGAGTCAAAGATTCACCCTTTTCCTTTGTTTTTTATCAATATCATCATCGCGCATATTGCACCGAATAAAGCATAGAACTATTCAATAGCTTTTATCTTTTATCATTAGAATCTAAAATCTGCACAAACTCTGCAAAAACAAACCAAAACACAAAGGTTGACCAAAACTATTAACTGTGAACTACAGTATGAACTATGGACTTAGTATGCATGTTCAATGTTCATCTACATGTAAATTGTAGAGGGTGAATTTCAGAGCTATTTTTTGTATAGTGTTGAATACATACACATAAAACACAGACTTAAAAGCTCATTCAATTGAATTCAGGTACATCCATGAAAATATAACGTCTCGTATCTAGTATGAGCGAAAGGGAGCGAAGCTCATTCCGAATTCTGAAGGACATGAAAAAACTGCAAACGGTTTTTTGTTTCTCTAATATTTTGCTTTTTTGGAAATTTTAAACTCATCTCACATTCCACCTTACAAAAATTGTACTCGTTGAGCTCGCACCGTCAACTATAAATTTTATTTACTTTGACATGTGTTGAGCTTTGAGCTTCGCTACCTAAAAATATGAAACAAAAGACAAAAGCCTCAGTGACTTCCTCTCGTAGGTATGCGACAATCTAGAATTCAGATACATGAGCATATAAAATATAAAATATAAAACATGTAGAATGTAAAATGTAGAATGAAGAACCTTGGAGTTTAGAGTACATATTTGATATTTGGTCGCAGTGGTAGAGAAAATAGCAAAGGGCTGAATTTTTTCTTGGTTGTATGATTTATATCATGTTGTTTGTTTATTTGTACTCACTGTCGGAGTCAACCAGCAACCTGCACAGTTTTACATAAATACCATTCCTCTCAACATTATACGAACAGTGATATGATGCTCACATTAACAGTGTTTCAGTCTTTAGAGGTAAATACACATACAAACACACACAAACAAGAAGAGAGAAAGAGAGGGTAATAATATAAATAATTTTGAAATGATCTAAATGCCCCGTAATGTATTGTGTATCGATGATGACGAGTCTCTAGTCTCTAGTCTTTACATTTTTCTCTCTTTTGTGTGGAAAATAATTTCCAAAAAAGACAGGAAGGGAATTTCCGGTTTGGTTTATCCGACAATACAAAACATACACCATACACATACTATAAACTATAATAAAAAATATACCGAATGCATGTGTTATGTGTCGTCTGTTGTGATTTTGTGTATCTGTTCACTGTAAAGTGTAAATTTTGAATTGTAAATGCACATAGAGAATTTACACGTAGAGCATTCAGCATTAGAGAGACGAAGCGTCATATATATATAAGTCTCGACATTCGCTACTGCAGTGAAGGTAAAAAATGCTGCGTAATCCAAATGACAACAATAAGCATGTACATTTACATTTACAGAACAGACTGAGGATGAGTTTCTGCCATCATTATCATCATCATCATCATTATTAGTATTATTATTATTATAGATTTTGGATAACTGTAATGCTGTGTGGATTGTGTGGATGCATCATCATTAACATTATCTGTAAAAAAAAATCCAGCATGAGTTCACTATCCCCATGCACAAAATAAGCATACTCATTTGATTGAATGTTGAATGTGGGGTTAATTCATGGTTTGAAGTTGGTCGTAATAAAATAATGGATTGTATTATTTCCATAATAATGAATCAGCTCTTTTTCTTAGAAATTCTGGTTTAATCCGAAAAATTGTCATTTGAATATATTATGTATTTTTTGCTTTGTTTGCTATTTTGTAATTTTTATGGAATACGAGGTTCAAAAATGACCAGAGTCACTTAAAATAAGGTTGAAGGTCTTTACTATAAAAATTTTGTTGTTGGTAAATTGTAGTGGTGAATTTGAGCAGAGTTTAAGCATAATTATTATTGTTTGGAATTGGGAATCTTTGAACTTTTATTGAATTCATCCGAGATCAATTTTCAATCAACAGTCCTGCTCGTTTTAATTATGTAATTTCACCCATAAATATCATAAATCATAACCAAACTTGCTTTTTGCAAACAAGACCAATTTTATCAATTAGTCGGCTTTGTAAATGAAAAAATATTGCATTAATGATGAATGATGAATTGGACATTCCTTCGCACAATTTTACCCTGTTCTTCCTTCTCTTTCCTCTTTTCAATCTTTACTTAGTATGATTTTTTGCATGATTGAAATTTGAATCATTAAGTTTTTTTACATAGTTTCATGAACTAATTTTATAACTTTTCTTGTTTTTTTGACAGGTCTATGTCGAGTTGAAAATGGAGTTTCCAGTATTATTGTCGATATTCCGGAGTCAATCGGAGACCGTAAGCAATTTTTATAATAATTACAACCTTTTTTTTACAACAATTTATTTATTCAAAACATCTTGATTCAGAAACTGTTTGGAGATGGACAATGGACTTTTGTTATGCATTTTACATTTTCCATTTTCAACTCTCCATTGTTTCAAATTTCAAACGAATTTATAACATGTAGCGGCATAAACTCAAGATCCCTAATAAAATTACCATTTACCATTTACAATTATTCACAGTATAATCATGTTTCTCCACTATCAATGTTTTACAGAAATGGATCAGTCGACAGATCCGCGAGAGCTTCCTGTAATTGGAGATCCGTATGATCAAATCGAGCTGAGTCTCAAGTATCCAGACAGCAAGAGATACTTTGGACTGGTGGGGAAAAGACTGGAATTGAATGAACCTCTTGATCGTGATGCCGATGATATCTCAAGTATTGTCTTTCAGGTCCGTTACTTTTTTTATCAATAATCTATCTATATGCTGTATGCTATATTAAATGTTATGTATTCGTGAGGATTTTTTGTTATACTCTTATATTATTATTATACTCTTAGCGTAAATCTTATTCGCTTATACACCACACTTTATATTTCATATTACGTACAAAATACAAATAACTTTCTATAAAACTCAAGCCAACAATAATTATTATTATTAAGTAGATGGATATTTTAACTCAATCCTCGAATACTTATCGACCATTTTGATTTTTCCTTCGTCTTTCGCCGTGGTTGCTGAGAAACATTCATAAGTATTATTGATTCAAATTCATACCATTAATAACTTTAAATATTTTAAATTATAATGTTGTCGTTAGTAGCTGTAGTCTGTGAAAGAAAGCCAAATATTTTAAAAACATGTCACAATGTGTCGACGTGTACATTTTCCTATCTTGTGAAATAATCCTTTTGCTTTCAATATAATAAATTTTAAATTTTATGATAAACACATCAAGAATCAAGATATATAGAGTTGATTTAAGTACGAGACGGAAAATTTCACAGACTCCTCAGTTGCATACATCATAGTAGATAGATAGTAGATTTTTGTACCAATTGAAATGTCTACGCGGAAAGAACAAGGTACTTTCCTTCTGATGTCCTCCATCCTCGTCACTCGTCAATGAGTTAAAATTATACTGTGCATTGAATTCGTAGTTTGTAGTTTGTAGCATTTTTTATCTTTCTCTCAGCACTCGGCACTATTTTCACATGCAGGATTAAAACAATACATTCATATTAGTTGTAAAAAAGATATTGTATTATTAATATTTTTGTTTGCATGCATTGTGTAGAATGTAGAATTTAGATATAGGATTAGAGTGGCGAGCGTGAGTTATTAGTATTATTCTCATTTATACATCTATTTACACATAAGATACAAGTATTGATGTTGAATGTTATATACTTGTGAGGGAAAAGTGTAGCTTTTAAAATGTACACTGAAGACGGACATTGTGAATCGTAAATGTCAGTACATGGTGCATCATGTGAAAAAACTTAGCCTCAATTCTGTGACTGAAAATAATAATTATTTTTACCACTATGTTCAATGTATAATATGTATATCCTAGATCCTAGACTATACTCTGTACTAATAGCATAATATTACCATGAATAACAATGACTTTTTACTGTGATTAGTGTAACTTAGCTTGCCCCTTGTTTTTATGCACACATATTCCATGCAGTCGTTTTAGATACAAAATTTAGCTAATATGTGAAAACTGCACGTGTAATTTATGCTATATATGTACAATGTACAATTAATATGAAGGTTGTGTGATTTCACTATTTTTATAATCTGTATTTTATTTTATTTTATTTGATTTGCAGTTGGTCTGTACTATTCGAGCTACTGGAGATGAAAGGTCAATCCCGGTGATTGTGCGAGTCTCCGATATAAATGACAACAGCCCAAAATTCTCAGCTCCAGGTTATGAAGTTTCCATCCCCGAGTCAGCGCCAGTTGGAACCACTGTTTTTCGATCCATTTCAGCACATGATGTCGATTCTGGTGTAAATGGATTGGTCGAATATTTCATCGTTGATTCAGAGGATGAAAAACCACAGGAAAATGGTTATGGTGTCTTCTCCATCAATCTACCACATCAAGGAGCTGTTACGCTAAATAGGACCTTGGACTATGAAAAAACTCAGAAATATTATGTCACCATCGTTGCATCTGTAAGTTTATATGATAAAAGAAATTATGTAAAGATTTTATCTTTTTGAGACTTGAGATTTGAGATTTGAGTAAAAATCAGAATCAAGAGATGACTTGCTACTTTTTCCTTATGAAACTATAAATATTTCATACTTCATAGATTGAAATTGAGAAGGGTTGAAAATGCTGTTTCAGAAAATATATAATATGATAAAAAACACTTTAAATTGTAGACAGATAATAGATAATAGTATAAAAATATTTGCATGCTTTGACAATTTTATTTTATAAATAAACGCATCATATCAAACGTTGGAAGTTGGAATGAGACGAGGTGTAAGAAAATAATTTGGGCAATCCATTCAAAATTGAAAGAGAAAAACATGTCAAATCATGTTTCCTCATCCTGGCTTTTGTCAATCTTGAATCTCCAATTTCGAATGTAAACTGCAGATTCTGTGCCACAGGAAATGAATAAGTAGTCAGCATTTTTTATTTTGAATTTTGAATGCTTAAATGTTCAAAAATTGTTATGTAAAATCTAAAATCTACAATCTCTACAATTTCATAACTTTTTGCCACCTCGCCCTGTCAAAAAAAAATAAAGATGAATCATTCATTCATCTTTTGTACTGAAAGTTTATCAAGAATAAAATTCAAATTTCTTAATTTTTTCTGATAGCATCAACTGATTGTTGATGAATTTTATATTATGTAATTTATACATGTCTATTTTAATTTGTCTGCAGGATCGTGCGTTTGACCCAAAATTTCGTCGTACCTCCACCACGACACTGACAGTGGTAATTAAACATTACTTTTTAATTTTTACCATAAAAACATCTGACCTGGTCAAATCAATTTTAAAACAATTATTTTGACACTAATATTATGCATATGCCTTAATTATTTCAGAACATTGTTGACACTGATGACCAGCCACCAAATTTCCAATTACCGTGCAAAAAACAAGATGGTTTCTGTGTTGATCCGATTTATGAATCAACCGTAAGAATTTTTTTAATCAATGATCATTGTCTCTGTGTGTTCCTCATTTATCATTTATCACCTTTTATAACTTTAAAACTGTCTTCATTTAGTTTCATTCGTTTATCTCGTTAATGTCAATAAAAAAATACCGGTATATCTCATGTTTACAATTGACAATTATTCTTTAATTTTTTCCTCTTTGGACTTTTTGAAGGAGGTTCCAATTTCCTCTTTTCCTTTTATATCCACATCCGTTGGTTTCAATTTTGTCTTTGACTTTGAATCAGAGCTTTGAGATTTGAGTGTTGAGTATAGAACAGAAGATGCTGCTTTTGGTTACTTCTTGCTGTTTACCATTTATATATGAGTGTGGCAAAAAATGTTTTTCCTTTTTTATATCAAAGTTTGTGTCTGTTATAAGATCTTTTTTTTTGCAACTTGTTGAGTGTTGAGTTGCACTTGTCGTCGTGAGAATATCTTTTTCTTCAATCTGAATACTGAATACAGTGTAGACGATACACAGTAGAGACTAGAGACATGATTATGGTAAAAAAGCATTTTGCACCAAGAATAAAACGAAAAAGAAGAGCGTACAAAAAAATAGGGAGAATAAAATGTAAAATGAACTTGAAGATGCATGATGAAGATTTGAATAAGATTAATTATCTCTCATGTTTTGGCTTGTGGTTACATTTTCAAGAGAATAATAATTATTATTAACAACAATAATCTATTGTAGCCACGATGAGACGAATAAAGAGATTGAGACTTGAAACTTGTACAGAATTCAGAATATGCATCTTTATTCTTGATTTTTTGATGGCTTTTGGTGAGAAATCTCTCACACACTAAGGAGATACTCGAGACTAGGGACTAGTCTAAATGAAAGGTGGTTGAGAAAAGTATTCTGTATTCTGTATCAAAAACCAAAATTAGGTGCAGCATGAAATGATTTTTTTAGATTGTGGATTGACAATTGACACCTTACTTTTGCCTTTACCTCTCACTGGTATTTAGTGCTTTACAATTTACAATATACAATACAAAATAAAGTGTGTAGAATGTAGAAAATTGGAAAATAAATTACAAAGTAGCTCATGTGAAATTATTACGTGTGAATTTTGAATTGTGAATCGTCGTACTAATTAAAAATTAGTCAATCACGCTTGTGAATTATATTAGAGAGCAGAAGCAGCATCAAAGATGAAAACAAGTTTGATTGAATCGGTCCAATACGTAAAAATGAAGACTAGTTGATTGTTGTATTGTGTCATGTGTAGTGTGTATGAAGTATGTATGCTGAGTTGAGATTTGAGATTTTAGATGCTCATTCCTTCGATGTTTTTTTTATCACAGGTTATTCGAGGCACGTTATCTGGTGTTTTGGATGTTCGACCAGAAAGAATCTTGGCTGTGGATATGGACACTCTCCGTTCACCAATTGAATACTCCTTTGTGACTGGGAGTCCTCCAAACTACGTCGACTACTTTCACGTTGATGCTACTACGGGAGTCGTGAGACAAATCCGCCCCGTGGACAATGATCACGACACAAGATTTGACATCATTCTCAAAGTAAGTCCCAAATTCTAGCTGTATTTCCCATATAAAAAATATTTTTCTATTCCGATTCTGATTCCGATTCCAAGCTAAACAATATCAAAACAAAAATTCTACACAATTCTCAATTATTGTCACCCAAAAAAACTGCAAAAAAGTGTGTTTTTATCTTTTCACTTTTTGATTCCATTTTTTTGCGGTTTCTTATTTCGTGTTATTTTGTTTTTCACTTGGCGTGTTTGGTGGGATGTGAGATTTTGATTTGTGAAGGAAATCGAAAATAATATCTGTATAAAATCAAATAATATACTTGTAATCGTAAACTGTAAAAATAAAAGTATAAGGAATTTTCTACTTTCTACTTATCCCATTTAAAATACGTATTTTTTTAGGCTGTTGAACAAACTCCAGCTAAACGGTTTGCCACCGCTCGATTGATAATTTCTGTTCATGCAGTAGACAATAACCCGCCAATTGTTCAAGCTTCTAGTCTTGTTGGCTACACCGAGGAGAATGCAGCCATCGGAACCGTTGTTCTATCTCTACACGATCATCGTCCCATCATCTTTTCTGTTACGGATCCTGATTTGGTAATTTTACACGATACACCATACACAGCTTTGCTTCACTCTTTACTCGTTACTGCAAACTACAAACTATGAAGAAGCATTTTCATTTCAAATTTCAGTTATTCTTTTCACACACATAATAAATAATTATTGATAATCTGTTGTACCGTTTTTCCCCAGACACCGAATGATCCAAGGCCCAACTATCAGTATGAACTGACCACGACAGCATTCCGAGTGAATGAAGAAGGCCTGTTAGTTGTCAATGAAGAGCATTTGGATCGGGATGCACCTCATCCCAGTGAACTTCATTTCCAGGTTACAATTTAAAATTTACTATCTCATCCAACTGTCATGTATTGTCTATTATGTATAATGCATAATCAAGTTTGCTCATAATTCATGATCCAAAGTTCTCATCATTTTCATCAGCATAATTAGATAATTCACACTTTTTATTTGGTCATTTTCTAGTAGTGAGAATGGCTAAAACATTTAAAATTCCCTGGTTAAAAATTAGAATTTTATCCAAAATTCCAAAAGCTGAAGCATGTAGAATGTAGAATGTAGAGCAGTGTGAAAAATACATATGAATTATAGATGACAAATCACTAGTGTTTGCAATCGAGAGTCTCGTCCATTCACTATAACATTCGAGAGTCTCGTCTCGAAAATTCTCCATGCTTAAGTAAATGGGCGAGACTCTCGATTGCAAACACTACAAATCACAAAGTCCCATGGAAGATTTAACATTGAGCACTCTGAAAGCTGAAATCTGAAAGTGCAAAATCCTTTTTCTTTTCATTATTAACTTTGTATGTAATTTCTTGAAAAAGTTATTATTTCTCCCGTTATGATACGATACACGATACACAATACACAATACACGACGAACGATGTACGGAAGATGAAAAAAGGAGGGAGAAGCCGCATCTGTGGCAAAAGTGACAGTGGAATGGACAGCTTCGCCGTGGGAAGCAGGTGCATTCCTATTTTTTTCCAATGGCCTGTGGTTTTTTTCTGCGGATTTCAGTGCATCTTGCGTCTTGTGTATTATGTATTATGTACATCTGATCAAACGTCCTACAGTTTACACACATTTATTATTGCGTTTCAAACTCCAAACTACGTCCGTGTTCTGAACATTGGCATTTGGCATGGGCAAATGTAGATAGTAGATAGAAGAATGTACAAATTACATGTGTACATTTTTACATTGTACATTTTACCTACGCATTAACCATTAACCGTTATTTTGTAGGTATTCTATGATATTATTTGACAGGATGTAAACAAAAGTTGTATCTGTATTTTGCATACTTTTCCATTTTCTATCCTATCGATAGATTTCCTATGAACTTTGAACTATGAATTTTTAACATTTTCTATGTATTTATTATTGACCATTTTGACCCTGTTTTGTTTTATTTCTTCTACAGATGATTGCAAGAGAAATCGGTTTTAATGGAGCGTCCAGTTCTCCATTAGTCATGACCGTTCGACTACTCGACAAGTGAGTTAATGTTCTCATTTTTCTCTGATTGTATTTTGTGCATTGTACATTTCTATCCATTTATTAGCATTTACTATTTTCAATTTTCTGTTTACTGTATTTTTGTACTCATTTAGCACTGATTGTAGATTGTAGAATAGAGTGATTAATTATCAACTATATTAGTTTTTGGGTGGTGGACTCAAAAGACAGAGGACAAAACATGTGATATTTGTCCAAAATGTTTTTGTTATTTGTCATTTATAGGTTGTAGATTGTAGATAAATTGTAAAAATCAATAAAGTAGTTTCATCTACATGTGCTTTTCATTGTTTCTGTTTCCAACTGAAAGCTCAATTGTGCATGTCTAATAAAACTTGAAAATTGAAAAGAGTACCGTTAAGACCAATCATGAATAATATAAAATATAACGAATGTTTTTATGGCTGTTTTTTTTGTCCTTTTAGAAATGACAATCCTCCAATTCTTCAGCGACTAGCCCCTGTCACAATTCCTGGAGGAGACGGGAAACGAGTCATTATGCAGGTTAGACAATAGACAAAAAAAAGTCTCCAAATCACAAGTTCCATACTCCACATTTTACAGTTGACACAAAAATAGGAAACACAAAAGTAGTCCTTTTGGGGATTGTTCAAGTTTTGTTTTGTGAACGAGTCAAACCAAACCAAACCAAAAAAACATGATGTAAAATGTTAAATTTTATTATTGTTGAGTATTTTATTTTTGTCTCAAATCAAAAGTCTCAAGGAAATGAGAAGTGTGGAATAACGCGACGGACAGATTACATGTTATAACATTTCTTATGTCGAATCAACATATTTTCTGATGAGTTTTCTATACACAATACGAATAATATTATGGAATATATGGAGTATGGAGTATTAAAATGGAATGTGGACTGCAAACTACAAACTACGAGCTACAGATAAAATGGTGTAAATTGTAAATGGTGTATGATGATTTGTAATTTGTAATACAAAATACAAAATGCTATTGTTGTTTTCTTCCCCTACATTATTTTTAGATTGTAGCAGACGATAATGATGAAGGTGTAAATGCGCAAATTCGCTACAGTTTACATCACATTTCGAACAATGGAAAAGACAAATTTGTCATCAATGAGACAACTGGTGTTCTCGAGTCTGTCGGCAAGTTGAATTCCGGGGAGCAGTACAGTATTACCGTTCAGGTATTTTATTTATCCTTTATACTATCTATATTCTGTATTCTATCGTCTCATTATCAAATTTCCAACTTGCAAGTGTGTGTAAAATTAATTGTTTACATAAATGTATCATGTTTGTCATACGTACTCCTCTACACTCTACACTCCATTCTACACCGGAAACACAATAATATGTCTAATGTCTATGTAATACATGAGGAAATGAAATGAACAAAGCTCGAAAATAACGGCAATGCATAATGCCCACTTTGTACGTTGTGTTGTGTTTATGTACACTAATTTGTGCATTGTGCACTTGTCTCATCATTCCTATTTATTCTTCTTTTGTGGAGAATTACATGTTATTTACATGTCACATGTGTGTTTTGTATTTTGTATTTTTATAGGCAACTGATGGCGGTGGACGATCAACCCAGGAAATTTTGGAAGTCAATGTGATCAATGGACCGAATCTAAAGTGAGTTTTTAACATTCATTATTCATTTAAGTGTTACATGTACATTGTACACTGTACACATCCTCTTCTCTTTAATCTATCGCTGTTTGAAATTACGAGTACAATTAGGATGAGGATGACGATGTGGGTTTTGGATTTTGACACATGCTGAACAAAATGAAATGATTATCAAATCTCAAATTCAATGTTCTCAATTCTCACTTAATCTTTTTCTTTATTTGAATAATAATAATAATAATACAGAGCACCGTCATTTCCTCAACTGGTGTATGATGTAGCTGTGAGTGAAGGAGCTTCCGTTAGTGCTGAAGTAATTACACTTGAGGTATGTATTTTGTATTGTACATGGTAAATTAAGAAAAACAGATGCACTTGTGTGTATTTTGTAAAACTATACCTACTGAAAGACAATAATAATAATATTTATTATTATTATTATTATTATTATATGGGCTTCTGGTTTCTGATTTTTGGCATAAAATGAAACGCTTAAATCTCCTCTGTAGTTCCTCCTTTTGACAATAAACATTATAAGAATTCTTATAAGAAGAGAAGATGCTGAGAATAATAATAATGCAATGTGTATTTTTATGTATATTTTTTTGTAGGCAAAGGATCCAGAAGGAAAGTCTGTGATTTACGAGATAATTGGTGGGAATGAATTAAAACATTTTACAATTGGGAAGAACAATGGAATTCTCACTGTGAATGGACAACTTGATAGAGAAGATTTAGGAAGGTACTCTCTAACGGTGAAGGCTGAGGACGAAGGAGGCCTCTTTACTACCACTACCGTTAACATTCGCGTAATTGATATAAATGACAGGTAACACATTATGTACAAGTGACAAGTTAAACACTCAACACTCTCTATTCTATATAAAAAATATATTTCATACATGTTTTATACTTTATAAGCAGTTTTATGCATTATGAATTATGAATGATTCTCTGCCTATCCTATTTTTTCGAGACTCGAAACAAATAATTACTTGAATTTTATATCAAGACACACTTACGCATTTTTTGCTCATTTCGCGATCGTCTTCTCTCTTTTCTCTTTGCAATTTTCAATGCAGTACTAATATATGATAAACTGTTCCTCGTATTATATTTTACAGAAATCCAGAATGGGTGAATCTTCCATTTGAATTTTCAGTGAAAGAAGGGGTTGCAAATCAGATAATTGGACGGATTGAAGCTAAAGATGCCGATGAGCTGGAGAATGGAGAAATTAGATATGAATCTCCTCCAGATAGTCCAATCACTGTGGATCCAATGACAGGAGATGTCTCTACAAAAGTAGCTTTGGATTATGAGAAACAAAAAGTTCATTATGTTGTTGTCACCGCTAAGGACATGGCTCAAGATTCCAGAATTGCTACGGCCACCGTCACCGTTCGAGTTGAAGATAAAGGTAAAAATGCAGAAGGAAAAGAAATGATTCTTTACAGAGAACTTTTATCCCATGTACTTGAATTTTGAAATCTATTAAATGATCAATAACAAATAACGATGAATTTCAATTTCAATTTTATACATAGATGACGAAGCACCCATGTTCAACCGTTTTGTGTATGAAGTTTCGATCCCTGAAAATCTTCCAAATACACGAGTCACCCGAGTTGAAGCCATTGACCCAGACACGGTCAAGAAAATCACCTATTTCATCAAACAAGGACCATTTGATAAATTCTCCATCGACTCCTTCACCGGTGACATCTATACAACTCAAGGCCTCGATTATGAACGGGATAATAAACATATTTTAATTATTGGGACGGAGGAAAATGACAGTGGAAATGTTGGTGCTACAACTACCGTCATCATTCACGTGGAAGATCAAAATGATATTCCGCCCATTTTCAATGTGGTGCCGAGACCGATAAGATTGGAAGACACGTCTCGCGTTGGAATGGTCATAACTAAACTTGAAGCTAGTGATGGGTACGAATTATGGATTATGAATTATATTATGAGTGTTTGTCCTTTGTTCTTGATGAAATTAATGTTTATTTCGTTTTTTCTATCATATGTACTGTATGATTTTTTATTTTTTCTTAAAATTTCATAGGGATGGCACACCGCCCGGAAATAAAGTCAAATATGATCTCGTTGGAAGAGGAAAAGCTTCTCGATATTTTGATGTGGATCATGATACTGGACTTGTCACAATCAAGGATGACTTGAGGAAAGAAATGGACACGGAATATCAAGTACGATCATTTTACTTTTTTTCCGCTGAAAACTGTGATGATTGATTACAACTTCATTATTCATTATTCAAATTCAGTATTCAATGTTCAATGATTTTACTTCAATGAAAGTTTCTAATCAGTAAATTTTATGAATTTTTGAACCATTTTCTACACTCTACAGATTGACGTGAGAGCCTACGACTTGGGAGAACCACAATTATTTTCAGTGGCCACCATCAAAGTCTACGTTGATCATGTTGCCACTGTTCCTCCAGATGTTGGAGTTGGTTTCGCTGAGATTGATTACCATGTTGAAATTTCTGAGAGTGCCCCAGCCGGAAAAGTATTGAAAACTTTGACGATTGTCAATAAACCAAATGAGATGATCCCACTTCAATGTGCTATCATCAGTGGAAATGACGATGGTAAACTATTCATTTTATTGTATTTATATTTATTGTGTATGAATATCTTGAAATGCAAAATACAATTAATTATACATTAGATACGCTGATTTTATTCTGTTTAAAGGTTTATTTGAAGTAAAAGAAACTGAAGAGCGAAACTGTGTACTCGTCCTCACAAGAGCACATTTGGACTATGAAAAGAAGACAAATTACATGATTACAGTGCAACTCACAACTTTACCGGGTGTCATTAGTAAAAAACGATCTATAACTGCTATCAGTGTCAAAGTTATCGATGAGAATGACAACAAGGTAAATATTTAGTAGTTAGTACAGTATTCATTATTTACAAGAAATATTTTTTTGAATTCATGTGAAATGACAAATCATTACAGTGATAGCAAACTTTAACTCTTAATTTAATTTAAAAACTTTTAGCCCGAATTCATCTTCCCAGAATATCAGAAAGTTGCCCGAGGTAAAAAATTCTTTGCTGCCATTTCCGAGGATGCACAAATATCAACATCCATAATTCACATGAAGGTACATTTCAAACTATTTTGTAGTATTGAAAAAAAATTAGCCAAATTGAATCCATTTTGAATTTTAGTTATCAATTATTATGGTAAAAAACTTAAAATCAAATGTTTATGTATAAAAATAGGCGGATGATAAAGACAGTGGATCACTTCGTGAGATTGAATATGAATTGGAGTCGGAAAATCCACTTGCAAGATCTTACTTTACAATTGACACTAAATCTGGTATTGTCTCAAATACTCGGACCATTGATGACATTTCACCTTCTCTTCTCCCCTTCCGTCTCACTGTAATGGCTAAGGATAATCCGCATGGAAATTCACAAGGAACGCAAGTTCCTCTCATTGTAAGCAAACATTAATGCTAGACATTTATTTATTTTTAATTTTCATTATTGATTATTGATTACTTTGACTCTGAAACTGAAAATGTTTGTATGAATTCTATAATATTCTAATTCTGTGTCCTTTCTGTACAGTTGAACGTAATAAATGAGCCACATAGAATGATCCTGGTCATTCAAGGAACCACCCCGGACAAAGTGAAAATCAAGGAAAAAGACATTCTGGACATTTTACAGGATACTTCCAATTTAATCATTGGAATTGAGAAAATCACTGCTCATCGTTATCTCTCTGAAAATGGAACACTTGAGTCAGATGCAACGGCTACAGACGTTTGGTTCTATGCTGTAGATCCAATCAGTGACTACATTTTAGATCGTGAACATCCCAAAGTTGCAGAGTAAGACGAATTTCTAAAATGATTCTAAATAGTGGAAAAGTTCTTGCTTTTTGGATTTGCTTGTACAGAATTGTTTATAGGAGATTTTCTACATTCCGTTTTGACAAAACCAAATGTGTTTTGACCATAAATGCAATTTTAAATAATTAATAATTCTTTGTTTTTGAAAAATTGCAGAACAATTATGAGTCGCGATGGCTCCAAGACAATTGCCTATTACGTCTCCAGTTCTTTGGGAGTACGAGCAACAGAAGTGCGGAAGCCAATTACTCGTGCACCTCTTCCCCCAGCTCCCGTTGGACCCCTTGAAAATGATCATCAGTGGGCTGCATTTCCAGCTGCTTTGATTGCACTTGCTGGACTCATTTTCATTGTTGGAGTTGGGGGAATCTGCTTCATTTGTTACAAATGGTCAAGATACACGGCGTACAAAAATCAAGTACAACGAATTGTCGTGTCACCACGATATGAGCCGGTGTACATGGAACACAGTCCAAGTTTGAAAGAATATGAAACCCAAGTATGAATACGATAATATAGAACAAAGCAAACATTTTCCTTTCAAGTGCTTTTGTAAGTTTGAAACTGAAATTTCTGTAAAAACTAATTACTGGATTTTTTGTTCTGCAGGTTTTGCAAATGAGAGTAAATGCTGAAGACGCTGAGCTTGGAGATGATTCCGATTTACAAATTGACATGAATTTGAATCGAAATCATGTGTACAATATTGAGTCAGCTGCCGCGAGCTATCTTGCAAAGGACAGTATTTTAGGTAATTGGTAATTGCTACATATTTTATTGAATACAACATACAACATACAGAGTAAATAGTGTTTAATATTATACTGTCTAAAATCTAAGCTCTACACTCGAATTTTCCTTATCTCTTGTCTGCATTCTGTATTTTACACAATAACTCTATATTGTATTTTCTTGTCATGTTTATTAATTGAAAGGAGGAAGAAATAGTCCAAGTTGCCATACACAAGGACACAATGCCAGAGCTGCCAGTGATTACAATTATCAACCAGATCTAGCATCAGCGTCAAAAACACCAATATTAAAAACATTTCAACATCATGTCGCCGTTGAAAAAAATATAGATCCATCGGTGACCAATCCAATTTATGAGAGGTAAAATAAAAACACACACAATATACAATTTAAAAGTAAAAAAAACAAGAATACACTCGCAATCTAAAATCTTAATAAGAACGAAAGCATAACATGTTTGCCTTGTTGATCACAATGCTATTTCTACTTAATTTATTTATTATTATAATGGATGTATGATATCACCTGTACATGATATAAAAAATGACAAAGGGAAAAAGAGTTTACATAGTTTTATTATATATTTAGTATTATATTTTTTATTTTACAACTTTGACGATAATATATGTACATTTTGGATATTTAGATTTATTTATGTGCTATATATATAAACTTTTAGTTTTAATTTGAATTTTTGATATTGGGACATAATTTTATTATTACTTGTTACTTGTGTATTTAGTATTTATTACGATTTATTATGACTATACTCGTACTACTATACTGATAACTGATTACTGATATTTACTACACCCCGTATTACAACCTTACAATTTACGATTACGATATATTTTACTATATGTTTTGACTGTATATTTATACGATAATCGAATATATAAAATATGCATGTGTAACTGACTAAATAATATAAATCATCATCATTATGTAACTATATACATAAAAATAGTGCCTTATAGACAAAAAAATAAAATAAAAGGATACATAAATTAAAGTACTATATTTGTTACACTCAACACGCGATATTTTTATAACTTATTCCCTTGCACTTCTTTTTCACCTCGACACTCGACTTGTCCATTTTTTTTCATCTTGCACAATTTTTCCAAACGTTTTTCCTCAGTGTCACTCTCTCCTCACTGAAAACAAAACTGACGACTAAAAACGAAAATGGACGAACTACATGTCCAATAAAACATGGATATTTTAATAAATCGACAATCAACAGTCGTAACAGTGACGATACTTGAGACATTTAGGTAATAATTACAGTAAGTAATACGACCATATTATGACGTTCACCTACAACCTATATACAAATTATCTATTTCATTCTAAAATTGACATCCAAAAAGTCCATGCGGAAGATAAGACAAATCTAAAAAGTTGAAAACTAATATTATATTTTTATAATGTTTTTATGATTGATTTCCACATTCAGATCGGATGAGGAAGACGGGGTGGTCAGTATCAGCTCGCACACTAATGAAAATGTCCATTTTAAAGAAAAATACAGATACAGTCACAAAAACTACCACCTACATCATAGCAGCAATAAAACTACTGAACTTTGAACAATTTTAGTCATGCCATTCATTATTAGTTATTAATTATTATTATTATTACTACAGAAGCTATTTACAATAAAATTATCTACACATAATATACAAGTAATTTACGTGTCATTTTGTACAATAAAGATTTAAGAGTTTGTATCATTTTTTATATAGTCATTTGTACATTGTATATTGTATATGTATTTTATATTATAACAAGTAAAAACGCCCGTCAAATGACGGGAATAAAATCTGCCTACAAAATCCGTATCCGATGGCTCAAAAGTCTTCACATTTCAAAGTTTCACCATCCTTACGCCCATTCGTTTGAAGCCAAAAACTGAATAATTTGTGCACTATTCAAATTTGTAGGGTTGCTCTATTTCAGCTATCGACATTTCTTTAATGAATGTGTTTACATAACTATAGCTGTTTTTTCTAGCCTTGTAAGGCCTTAATTAAAGCCATTTTATTTAGCCAGAGTAGTGGCTATTTCGCTTAGCCAGAGTAATAGCCATTTCTCTTAACCAGAGTAGTGGCTATTTCTCTTAGCCAGAGTAATATCCTTTTCTCTTAGCCAGAGTAATAGCCATTTCTCTTAGCCAGAGTAATATCTTTTTCTCTTAGCCAGAGTAATAGGCATTCAAGCTAGGCCGTTAGACACCACATGACGCCACCGGATACGGATTTTATAGAAGGTAGATACTAAAATACTGTAAACCATAACATAAACTCAAAACTAAAACTACAAATATATATATAGAATACAGAACCACAGAAAATACATATAGACATATCTACTTATGATAAATGATAAGCATTAAAAAAGCACACCTGTTCCATATCATCAATTATTAATGTTTTACTATAAAGATGTTAGTTTTAATTTTGTTGCTTTTAGTTTCAAGACTTCAAGACCCTTCCACTGTCATTTTGAACAGTATTTTGTGTTTTGATTTTTGATAATAATTGATATTGCAATATATTTATAATTTATACATAAATACTTGACTACTACAAATCTTTTGTCAAGTATTTATGCGTCCATAATCCTTAAGCAATGTAATAATTTTACTTTTTAGCCTTAGGTCTTAGATTTTGTACATTGTACATTGTGCTTATGTTATATATATGTACAATAAAGAAAAGGAGAGTTCGATGCCTTCCTAAAATAATTAAGCTTACCATATTATCACACGGTTACAAAAGTAACAAACAAACTACACTCCATAAATGCTGAATGACTGTAAATTGTGAATGACCTGGATATAGTTACTGGTGGAAATGAAAAATATTATATGAGTGAGGTATAGGAAAATGAGAAGAACACAAATATATAATTAATTTTTGTACCTCCTATGTGCCTCCTATGTAGATACAAACATGTATGTACTTGTATATATTTATCACTACTGTATCCAAGTATGTTTTATTGTGTTTGAAATTCATAAGAAATAAAATGAATTAATGTGCCTGTGAATAGAATTCCATTTTTTAACATCCTACGTAAGCTACAAAATGACGAGCAGATACACCTAGACCTTTCATGTTGATTTGAACATTTTTCAAGGCATGAGAACTCATCATCTGCTTATGCTATTCTGACCATTGATCATATTATTAACAGCCAACCTAAAATCTATATCTACAGTCAGAAACTGGACTTCAATTTAAACGAGAAAAAGTCCAAATTTTATGGGGGAAAGCAACCAATCAATAAGGAAAAACTCCACAAAATTCCATTATGATGATTTTACTCAACGCTTCTGACCTCTGACACATTTACATTTGTTATTTGACAGATAATTGATAATTGTAGTAAAATCCGCTTCCTTTACAAAACCATGAGCATTGAGTATTCTCCAGTATCGAGTTTTCATTTTGTCATCAGAATCAATTTTTAAATTGATAAGGATTGATTGCATCACGATTCATGAGGACAGGTCCATGCAGTTGCATTCTTACAAATTGAAACAACAAAGTAATTAAACCCCAAATACAAAAAAAATACGCGGACAACTTTCTCATTTGTATTTTCTTTGTTTTGTTTTTGTTTTAGAAGCGTAACGAGAATAATCGCATTTCAGTACTTTTCCTCTTGCTTTCTCGTGTACTTAGTACTTATACTTGATACAATATTATTGTATTGTAAATTGTATAGGGAAGAATCGGTGACACATAAAAGGTAAACGCTAATTCATTGTTCCTCTGCCATTAACCATTAAACGCTGTGTGCTGTGAGGATTTTATGATCTATCAATTCGCCTTTTTTCTATCGGTGCTTTATAAGTTTTGTAATTTCAAAACAAAGTATCTATAGCTTGCATTCACCAACATCTCTGAACTAGACTCCGCATTTTCTTGGGCATTTGGAGACTGAAATCAGTAATGTTGACATTAAATCAGTATATTTCAATTACGGCCAATCTTTTGAGCCCACCCTCAACTTTCTACGACGCTCCGTTGCTTAGATACAGCCAAAATAACAAGCCGTTGCTAACGCAACATTCACAAAACTATTCAAAGTGGAAAATGTCTT
>JAQGBH010002478.1:0-24374 GCA_034698265.1 Sminthurinus aureus | reverse complement strand
CGCTTTTTAGGCTATCGCTAGCTTTAAACCAGCTGTAGGAACATGAGAGAAGAGAGAGAACGCATTAGTTAATATATTCCGTATTTCTCGTAGAATTAAGACTTAACTTCAGGCTCTCTTCGAGAGCCCTTGTCAAATCAATAATTCTACTTCGAAATACTTCATATATTAACTAATGCGATTTTAAAGCCTAATCACATTGACGATTCAAAATAGAATTCGCAAATTTATTTGAAAATTTTGGACGATAATAGTATTTCATAAAAGTATTAGGATTAGTCCAGTCGGCACACTCTTGAATTTCCTGGAGACTAACTCCAGCTTCTTTTGCTGTTGTTGTTGAGGCTACACGAGTTGAATGAGCTTTAAATAAAGTTGTATCAATACCAGCAGAACACATCATTTTTAAAATCCACTTTGAAATAGTACAAGATAAAACAGGTTTATGTGGTTTAATATAAGAAATTATTAATTGAGGGGATGTTCTTAATTCCTCTGTTCTTCTTATATATTCCTTCAATGTAGTCACTACACACAGATTTTCATCACTCGGATATGAAGCGTAAAATGAATCAGGTAAAAATCCACTTCTTGATGTTTTTCTTAGTGAGGAATGTTTAAAAACAGCACCTTCAGGACGAAATGACACAAATGATAAATTTAAGGATTTAATATCAGATGATCTATCAGCATTGGTGATGGCAAGTAGAGTGACGAGTTTCAATGATAATAGTTTAAGATTTAACTGATTATTATCTGGTAATGAATGGATATAATTTGTTAATAATTTTATATCCCATGATTCTTGATGACGAGGTTGAGGAGGATTTTCATTAAAAATTCCTTGTAGTAGCCTTATCACTAGCGGGTGTTCTCCTACATTATGACCATCAATTTTTGGTAGGAAATAGGATAATGCTGATCTATGTAAATTGATAGTTCTATAAGCTAGTTTTTTCTCCTCTTCAAGGTAGGACAAATAATTAATTACATCGGAAATAGAGATTGAAACTGTATCTCTATTCGATTTACTACACCAGCTACTGAAGGAGGACCACGCTGATGTGTAGGATTTCCTAGTTCCTGGTCGAATTGAACTGGAGATGAGATGGATGGCTCTATTTGACATAGTAGTGGTACTTGTGGATCCCCCGTTATCATCCATGCTGTGAGATTGAGATGGTGTAGTGGATGATTCCCTCCTTCTGGATTCACTAATAAGTCTGGACTCTGTGGGAGGAGCACCGGTGGACGGAAAAGAAGACGAAGGAGTAGTGGATACCAAGGCTGATTCGGCCATGCTGGAGCTATGAGTAGTAGTGATATCTCCTCTTTGACTACCTTCCTCAGACATTGGCCGATGAGACAAAATGGAGGAAAGGCATAACCTCTTATCTTTCTCCATGAAGTTGATAGAGCGTCCACTCCTATTGATTTCGGATCCGGACGCCAACTCCAATACTGTGGTAGTTGATGATTGTGACGGTTGGCAAAGAGATCCACGTCGCATTTCATGTGTAGATTGAAAAGAGTTTGACATACATCTTTTCTCAACATCCAATCGCTGGAATCTCTTACATTTCTGGATTCCCAGTCCGCCCAAATATTTTCTTTTCCTGGTAGATATTCGGCTGTCACCCAAATGTTCCTTTCCAGGCACCATTTCCATAACTCTAGAGCTCGGATGTTTAAATTTAATGAACGAGTTCCACCGAGATGATTGATGTAAGCGACGGCGGCTTGATTGTCCAGTTTCAATAGAATTGAAGAGTTCTGAACTGGTTTTGCTAATGATTGAATTGCAAGGAGTGATGCTTTTAATTCCAGGGAATTTATGTGAGGATTTTCCATCAGATCCTTTTGAGACCATGACCCTCCTGTTGTGATTTCTCCACATCTGCTTCCCCACCCAATTAAACTTGAATCCGATTCTATGACTATTGTGGTGGTTTGATAGTGAATGGGAGATGGTTCCAGATGCTCTACATTCTGATTCCACCACAGCAGTTGATCTCTTGAGTCTTGAGTCATCTTTAATTTTTGATCCCATGATTTTCCCATGTGAAGAAGGGATATTAATTCTTTCTGTAGAATTCGAATGTGCAGAGGAGCCACACGAATACTCAGAAATAGAGATGTGACGATTCCGAGAAATCCTGCCAATTGACGGAGTGTGAAGAATTGAGCCTGAGCAAGAGAAAAAGCCCGAGATTTAATTAACTGTATTTTTTCTCTCGGTGTTTCAAAAGTCATTGTTTTAGAGTTGATTATAAATCCAAGAAATTCAATCAATTGTGAAGGTTCGAAAGAGGATTTTCCAATATTAATAATAAATCCACAATTCTCAATAATTTTTCTAGCAAGGCACATTTCTTGTTTTAGTTGCTCTGCTAGTATAGATATAAACAATAGGTCATCGAGATACACTATTAATAGAATTCCCATAGATCGGAGATAGGCAGCAATCGGTTTGAATACTTTAGTAAAAACAAAGGGAGCCGTTGCTAGACCAAAGGGGAGACACGTGAATTGATACAATACACTATTCCAATAGAACTGTAGATATTTTTGATCATCATGATGGATTGGAATAGTATAATATGCATCTTGTAAATCCATTTTTCCCATGTACATATTTTGTTGGAGTAGATCATGAACAAGAGTTATTTGCTCCATTTTAAAATGGGGAATATCTAAATATTTATTTAATGGTTTTAGATTTATAATTGGACGTAGACCTCCTTTTTTCTTGGGGATGAAAAATATCTGATGAGTAAAATATGGCTCTTCTGTTGGAATAATAGCCCCTTTATTCAGTAATAATTTGATTTCTTCATCCACTATATTATTTTGTGCTGAAGAAATGGCATGAGGAGGAGGATTTAAATAAGGAGTTGGTGTGGATTTAAAAGGGAGTTTATATCCGCTTATAGTATCTAAAATCCACGGATCATTAGTACAGGATAACCAAAAGGATTTAAAATTCTTGACCCGCCCGGCAATTTTATCAATTATTTTTATTGAATTTATATTATCACCTGGAGGTTTCTTTGATGAGCCTCGAAATGAATTAAAACTCTTTCTATATTCCGGTTTCTGAAATCCTCGATTCTGAGTTGACTGAGAATTATAAGAACTGGAACGATGACCACCACCACGACCAGAATCATATCTCCGAAATTTATCAAATCTTCCCCGTTTAGCTGTGTAACAGACAGAAGAACAGAAAAATAGTTTTTTTTTTTTTTTTTTTTTTTGTTTTTAAATATATATATATACATAATCTTGTATCATATATAATAATAAAAGAGCAATGTGCAATTTGTATTAATTATGTAAGTATGTTCTATTCACATTGGAATGAAGTGCTAGCACTAGGAGTTGGTTTTGGCAATTGATCCAGATCCACATTCAATTCAATCACATCTTTAATTTGTGTCCTTAACTCTGGTCCAAAAATAACTGCAGATGTTGGATCTTGAGTTTTGAATGAAGCATAGGATCCTAATTGAGGATGGAGTGCAGTGAGTAATAGCTTCCTTCTCTCAAATATTGCTTTCGTATTGACATTTCCCAAAAGAGCAATAGTCGATTCCACTGATGACATGACCTCATTAACATTTAGTTCATATCCTTCTTTAAGTGCATCCACACAAACGGAATGAAGAGCAACAAGGGGTGGTAAAGTATCTAACATTCCTCTTTGCATGGATTCAATAATCTGAAGTCCATCAATACTCCTATTCAATTATAATAACAAATTTATTATTATTATCATTATTAAATGTATGGCAAATTTTTAAACATACGTTTAATATATTATAAATTATAATATTAATATTTCATATGTAATATTATATTATGATATCAAAATTCAAGATTTCTTTTTCTCTTATTTACTTGATTTTGATCTTCCTCTGTTTATATATCTGCATATAAGTATCATCCAGTTTCGGCATCTTAATTACTGGTACTTCTGAGATGGAAAAATCATTCAATATCCGTTTTTTCTCAGCACGAGGAAGTTGGCTTTTCACATAACGAGAAAGCATGTCCATGGTTTCTTTCGGTGGAATAATTACATCATCACCATTTTTATCATCAATTGGAATCTCACCGGATTCATCAGAATCACTATGTGAATTCTCAGAGTCATTAATGGACATATCAATATTTCTAGATCTGGTTCTTTTGGTCTCAGAGCGAGAAACATGGCTGTTGGTAAATGCTGCCATTTGATCAGAAATCAGTTGTTTTATATCCGGCAGAATTATGCCACTAACAGTTGAGGCTAGAGACTCAATTGTCAGTTTTTCTGGCTGACTATTATTTGTAGTCGCACTGGAGTCACTATTAACATTATTACTACTCTCCGACATCATTAAAAAATTAATTTTAATTAGCTGTAATTTTGGAACTATACACTTATGAGAGCTGGAGAGAATATGATTTTTTACCGCTTTTTAGGCTATCGCTAGCTTTAAACCAGCTGTAGGAACATGAGAGAAGAGAGAGAACGCATTAGTTAATATATGAAGTATTTCGAAGTAGAACTAGGAATTGTCAAACGGTAAGAACGATTGATATTTGGTTAGTAAGTTGGTAAAAATGACGGTAGATGGCTAAAGTGTGGAGCGAGAGTCTCACAGATGAAAAGACGGAGGACGGAGAGTGAAGAAGAAAGAACGGGGGATCACTTGACTGCAATCTCCAACACGTTCAATACAAAAGCCGGATATATTTCATAAAATGTGGGGGTAGGTTGACATTTATAGTGGTATTATATAACAACACGTATGGAGAATGGAGAACGGAGAATGGAAAAGAACCAGAAGAAGAAGAATATCATGTGTTTTTCTCCGTTCCAATTCTTCTCCTTGTTATTCTTGCTCAAATCCTTTTCTCTCTCTTCTCTTCCCCCTTTCGTTCCATGTTGCTGTTTTTTTATCCGTTATGCTCATGCACAAGGAATTTTACGAGCTTTCCCCACATTTTCTTTCTATCTATCCATCCATTCCACCTCTATTACACTTTTTACATCACATTATTACTATTGTATCTGTTATAACTGGAGTAATCTATATAGCCGTATATCATGGATCATGGACTATCAGTATGAAATATGTACCAAATCATAGCATAAAACCATACCATGTAGAATGTAGATATTATATTTCATACCTTAAATCATTTGTTCTCTCAATTTCCTCTTTGGATTTTTGGATTGGATTGGATTGGATTGGCTTGACTTGGGTTTTGGCATAGAGATTTGATTTTGAACATGAAATTGTAAAATGGTTAGAGATTTGAGATTTGAGACTGTATACTGTAGACTCGATACGAAATATTTTGATTGCTTTTTCATACACTCTACTGTTTTATTACTATTGCTATTACTACTGCTATTACTTCTATTACATATTGCTATTTCTATTACCATTATCATTTCATTCCTCCGTTTGCTACTGTTTTTTACCATTTACCAGTTTGAACGGAAGGGGAACGGAAAGAGTGAAAAAAAAAACAGAATCAATATACAAATAATCGGAACCATGAGTGAATCTTTTAACTTTCTTTATACAATAGATAGTTGTCGCTCTCCTTCTTCCCTCTTACTTGTTCGTTATTCGACTAAGGTTCGACTACGGTCTACAGTATTGATTTTTTTCTCCGCGGACCTTTTCTAGGTCAAGTAAATATTAAAGAAAATTGCATCCTTTTCATATTCTAATACGAAACACAGAACCAAAGCTACAGCATACAACTTCCTTTGTATACTACGTACGCAACTTTCCTTGCATATTCTGTATTATATATTTTTATATGTACGGCTAATTTTTGCACTTTTATACGCCTAACGGTATTTGAAATTTACCCGACTCTCGAGTCTCAAACTGAGCACTACATTTTTTACGCTTAAATGATATCTTTTTGAACCAACTGAAAAATTTGAGAAATCACACTCACAGATGTACAATTTAAAATGTAAAAACTACAAACAAATGTAAACGTGCAATATATTATGTGTATTACTTTTTATGCATCATGTTTCTAAGAATAAAAAATGTGGTTTAGTCTAGAGTCGAGAGTTGAACCATGTGGGGAAAAGATTAGTGAAAAGTCATGTGTCAAGGAGCAAGGAGCAACCAGCTGCATGTAATACATTACAACTTTAAATGAGTTTGTGTGACTGTAATAAAATATGTTCAAGCTACTGTTGACTGTAATTTCAAAATTTGTATGTTGTTTATGGTATACGCATAGTATATTTAGAATGTACATTGTATATTGTATTAATAGACTTAAAACTTACTGATGGCTGAGGGTTGATTCTTATGGAAAAAACGGTTAATACTAGACATAATATACTGCATATAGGACATACGTGTGTTAATGCAATATAATTCAGAATTCAAACTAATACTTTCAACTTTCATCCGGTTTTTGATTTTGATTAAATCTTACACATAACTTAATCTATTTTATTACATTTTAATTTATAATTTATTCATATTATATTTATGCTATTCATATTTCGTATATAGTAAGTCGTAAATATAGTAAATATAGTAAATAGTAAATGGTGTTCCTGACCAATGACTTGATCCTGACTCAGGAAATTCTTAAGTATCTTAATATTTAAATTTTTAATTATACAATAATATTAATAATTAATACTGTACATATTTATATATAAGTTTATCATTATTATGATGTGATTTACATTAAACAGTATACAATAAACAGTTAAATAAATAACAATAAAGCAATGAATGGGAACTCTTAGTTTTGTATTACAATATAAATAACAAATATCCATCTAACTACTTTTTAATTAACTTGTGTATTGGTAATTTTAATTGAATTGGTAGGTGTAGATTGTAGATTGTAGGTTGTATAATATATTATACTATATTTTATATGGTTTATTATGTATTATGTGTTATGTACTGTGTACTGTGTTTAATGTATGTATAATATGACATGATTGTAAAATGTGTTTTTTATCCCTTTCCTTTTTATACACAATAATCCTGCTTGAAAATACTCGAGTTTATTTATACATGAGACTGAAAAGATTTTTTTTCTTCCCCTAGTTTCTCCTTTTTCACGTTTTCTTGATGCTCCGTGCTAAACTAACTAACTAATTGCTTATTTGGTATATTTACAACGGCTTTTGTGTACAATTACAAATTAGCTAGCTTCTTAGATATAATAATAATAGTAATAATAATGATCGTAATAACACAACTACGCTAAAACACATTATTTAATTTTAATTATGTAATGCTGGATTACAAATTACGACAGTAGTAGACAGACAGAAAAGTCTGTTTTTGTTTTGTTTTTGGTTTGAATGATGTGATAGTTGGATTTTTTAGTTTTATTTCTTTCTTTCTTTCTTTCTTTCTTTCGTTTTTCTTAGAAAAGGGAAAAGATAGCGGAGAATGAGAAGTTTGATGATTACCTTATGCTATTCGTTATTCATAAGTATTTAGTTTATAGTTTATAATTATGTACTTCAACTTGTATTTAACCTATTTGTATAAATTACCTATCACTAGAGTCTCCTTTGACACTACCATTCGTGCTTGGTGTGCTTTGCTGTGATTTGGCATTTTCTGAAGATTTGTCTCGTTGGTCTCGATCTCGATCTCTATCGCGTTCTCGTTCCCGATCACGTTCGCGCTCACCCTTTTCTCTATCTGTGCGTTCTCTGTCCGAACCGCTTCCGGATCCACTATTAGCGGATTGTTGAGATTGAGATTGTTGTAATATTGACTGTTGTTGTTGCTGCTGTTGTTGTTGTTGTGATTGTTGAAGCATGAGTTGTTGATACTGAGGGTGAATGTTTAGTGATTGTTGTTGCAGTTGTTGTTGTTGACTGGGTGTAGGAGTTGTACAGCCGTCCTGATTATCCTCTAATTTTTTACGGAATCGTCTTTCCTTCTTCCAACGTTTTTCGTAGTATACTAGAAGAAAAAAGAGGAGAAAAATGCATGAGAATATGAACACAAAATACAAATTTTATTCTGTTCCAGATTCCACTCTACTCTCTCTCTACTTCCTCGTTCCATGAACGAAGAATGAAGAACAAATGAATGAGCATTCTATGTACTGTGTTTTACATGTATTGTACACAAGGAAAAGGGAAAGGAAATAGTCATAAATATGTACTAACAATAAAATAGAATAGAATAGAATGATGCGGAAATAGAGATGGAGATGAAGATGGAGATTGAAAAAGGAAGAAGCGAGAAAGACAATTGGATTCTCCAGTGGCTTTTGGTATCATCAAAAGCATCCTTTTCCCATCTTCCATCTCTGACTGTGGGATTGTGTATTGTGTGCATTCATCCCTCAACATGTGAGAGCTACTGCTAAAAACTACACAAAAGTACATATGAATCCATGAATGAAAAGAGACGGCATTTCTACAACTTTATTTTACTACTACGACTACGATTGTATACAACTTGAGTTGAGGACGTTTGTACTCTACTCTCGACTCTTCACTCTTCATTCTTCATTCTCGGTTCTGGATTCCCAACTCTCGGCTCACATCCCGAGTAGAATGAGATGGAATGGGAATGGAGTTTTCATTCATAACATGAGCAACCAAATCCAGACCACAACCACTTGTACATATACAATTCCATTTCCATTCCCATTCACATCTGGATCTGGAGAAGAAGAAAGAAAACGAGTCGAGAGTCTAGATTCTAGATTCTAGAGAATTGAAAGAAGACATCAGCAGACAGTGAATGGAGAATAGTTAGAAAAGGCAAAGCTACAAGTGGCATTGCATTTACTACCCGGAGAAAAGTATAAAAGGAGGAGGAAGAGGGAAGAGGGAACAGAGAAGTCGGAGAAAAGGGAAACGGAAAAGTTTTGACAAAGATAAAGATACGAATGTCGAATGAAAACCAAGACGAGGACAAGGACGAAGCTACAAGGGAAAAGAAAAAAAACTATTCACTACTCTACACTGGCTATGCTATGAATTTTGTATTATGTGAAAACTTACTTCTCAGATTCCTTTCTTCAACCAGTTGCTTTTCAAGTTGCTCCCTCGCATCTCGCTCTCGCAACAGTTCCATTTTAAACTCGGCTGCAAATAAAGAAACAAGGAAACAAATTATTATTATTATTATTGTTGTGATTACTGAAATTGTTATTTCCGTTTTACTTTAATTTGATGTTTTTCAGTTTGAAGTTTTTAATAAAATTCAACATTTAAGATTAATAGTGCAAAATTTATCTGAAAATTTTCCAATTAGAGATTTGTGGGAGCGTACTAATTGTTTTTTTTTGTATATTTTATGTAATATATTTCATCTCCCCATTTATTTGTTTAATTTTAATTGTACTTGATCTCTACATCAATATCTAATATTTATGGTTTACAGTCTGTTTGAATGAGTAACAGCTTTGTACATATGTGTGTTTGTATACCGGTAAACTGGTAACTGGTAATTTTCTCCCTCATCATCCACAATTCATAGATAGAAACCAGATTCATTAGCATTATTCCTTCCATAATCCATAATAATGGTAATGGTAATCCAGTATCAAGTTTGTCTATTACTAGCTCATTTGGATAAATCATGGAAAATGGAGATGCCTCTTTATATTCAGACATCTTTATTATGCATACCAAAATGTAGATAATTATTACAAGAGGACAGGATTTCATTATTTTCATGATTTCCATGCTATTTGTTTCAAGTCATTTTATATAGCTAATGACACTCATTTGGAATTTGGAATTTAGAATGTAGAGTTTGGGGTATGGGATCCGGAATGTGGAATGTAATGATGGCGTCTCATTTGACCATGTGCAATTAGTCACAAAATAGTCGTAATTAATTATACTACTATTTACTAATACTACTCCCTTGTTCTTGTTCACATTGGTTTGGCATTGGCATTGCTCGTGCATATATTATAGTAGAGTTACAGGTATAAAGGATAAAACATGATACTCTGCATGCTGTATTCTGTATTATTATGTATGATGTAGGATAAACATGTTTGCTTGAAAAATAATGACCATTTTCTCTATAGTAGTATTCCTGGTGGGAATTCAATATTCAATGTCCAATGTTCAATAGTGTAGTGAAGAGGATTCAAAATTCAAAGGAATTGTTTCCATAAAATTAATGACCAAAACATGATGATAATGATTAGATATTTTTATGCATATGAGAAAAGATTCTTTTGGTTTCTTTGTTCATTTGTTTTGTGATTCTTGATTCAGGATGTTACTGAATATATTGCTATTGCTATTGGTATTTGGTATTATTCAAAAAATTCAAAGTCATTTTCATTCATTCATTCATGCGTTCTTGGTTCATTCGCCATTTACCACTCACCATGAAGATTGGAAGATTGAAGAACATTAAACATTTAAACATTAGAATTCCGAATTCTGAATTCTAAACAAAATGGAAATGAATAAATAAGTAAATAAATACAAGCTATTATCTTCATCCAGCATCCAACAAATAAAGAATACGTTTGTCTTGTGCATTGTAAATACATTGTACACACTACACTTAACAGAAAAGTCATGTCCACTTACAATTTACAATTTACAATACACGAGAAGAAATACATGATTTTTCAAGTATTATACAATAACTACTCCAAACTCAAACTGAAAAGTCTAGTACAACGTTCAAAGTACAAACAAAGAAACACGTTGAGGCAGATTGCATAAATATTTAAAAGTACATACATGTGTAATGTGTATGTGGTGAATAATAAGGGAAAAGATGAAAAAAGTCATCATAATTCTTTGTTCATTCTCATTGCAATTACTGGCAAAACCTGTCATTACAATGTACACATTACACTTTACATAATACACACAATCGTACTTAGTTACCGAGTGCGGAATGAGTTTGAGTAAAGAGTACATAGAGAGAGTAGAGAAGGAGTTCCTTTTATTCTTTTTCTTCATGTGTAGAGTATAGAGTGTAGAGACTAAAGCCTATGAAATAAAAATGTAACTTGAATTCTACATTCTAAATTCTAGTCGCTACATCGTACACTGTACACAGTACACAATACAATGCTGTATACGATTAAATAATAGCCGTCCACTTCAAAAGCATTATAAAGTTGTGGTTGGTTCTGAGTCGAATGTGATGCGACGGGACGCGGTGTGATCCATGAGATAGGTATAGCAAAAACTCTGTGAGGCAAATTATAATTCCTCTCTCTCTCTCTCTCTCTCTACGTTTCATATTCTAAATTCTAGACAAGTATACTCGAATGCTCGAATATTCGCCGACTAAAGAGCAACTACACAACTACACAACTACCATAATCGGCAACGACAGAAATAAAAGAAATGTACGACGATTACAAAATACAAAGTACAGACTGCAGTGTGTAGTGCATAATATACAATAGTACAATGTACAAAGAAGAGCCGAGAACAAAGTTTGATTAAAAATTTTCCGCACTGTTTCTTTCACATAAATATGCACACTTATTCTTAGTCTCGATTGTAGAGTATACTTTGTATTTTAAGCATCTGTTTTAAAGATACAGGTTGTAAAAATCCCATCTCTTTCTATAAAAAGTACAATATTTTTTCGCATGACTTTTACTAAATATTCAGTAATTACCGCCAACCGCAGTTTAGGTAAAATAATGCATGATGCACTATGTATGCACCGTAAATAAATAAGCATTTGATTGATGTCTCAAAGGAATATCAAAAATGGAAAAAATTCCGTCTGGTTTACATTTTACATGCATTTTACATGCATTTTCTGCTTTTGTTTCAAATTTCAAACATGCTTTAGGTCTACATTGTTCATTGTCCATTGACCAGTCGCTTATTCTCACCTTGTGAGTTTTGTATTTGTGTGCATTGTGCATGAGAAAATTGATTTATGGGCAATGAGAAACCCATAGATGAAACCAAAGTCAAGTCAAGCCAAAGATTGCATATTAAAGTAAAATGCACCAGACAAAAGTGTATGAAAACCTGCATACAATGTTGAATGTTGAATGCACAACACTTTTTATGCACTTTTGAAAAGACATTGGGCATTGGATATTGAATTGTTGAACATGAAATGATCTTTGTTTGATACTTCATCACAAAAGCTTGTATTACTAATGCTGGGAATTTTAAAACCTTAAAAGCGCTGTAAATGATGTTGTTTGATTTTTGATTAAAAGGAAAAAAAGTGAATTTTCAAATGAGTGAACCTCACCTTTTTCGACATTAATGCGTCTCTCCTGTTGTTTAGCATTATCCGCGGCTACTTTGAGAAGACCTTGGATATTTCTCAATAGATTTTCAGTCGATGAAATAGCTGCTTCAGCAGCCGAAACTTCCTCTGGAAAATGGCTAGGATGACTTTCATGAAGTGACACCGGTTGTATATTTCCACCCGGTTCTGACGGACTCTTCCTCTCGTCATCTCGCTCATCTAGCAGATTTAGATTTTGAGCTGGTTTTGATGGTCTTCCACCTAAAATAAATATAATTATTAGTTTTTATTTAGCTTTAGGTTTTATCCCAAGAACTTGATTACATAAAAATTATAACTTTTAATAAAACATCTACATATTATGTAGCTAGAAAAATCTGAAAACTGAAGATGAACACTCACCAGAGGGATATTTATTAAGTTGCCGTTCACCATCACTAAAATCCTCTTCGTCATCTCCACCATTTTCATCACTATCAGACACATTATCTGTAGTATTTTTAGACAGGTTCAGCACGGGACTCGATCCATCCAAATTCCCTGTACATCAAAATAAAAAACCACAACAACCAAATCATTGTATTAAATTTGACAATAAAATCGACATGGTAAATCATATTATGATACAAATGATTGTTTTTCCCTACAGATTTTTCCTACTTTCAACAGTCTCAAGTCTCAAGAGTCCTTGAACATAAAATGGTGAAAAAGGGTCAAACTTTGTTGTTTGGAGATCGTAGATCGTAAATGATACAGTATAAAAAAAGATACTTTGCTAAAAAAAAGCCATTGAGCACTGAGAATTGAAAATGCTTTGAGCTTTGATGAAACATGAACCTAAATAAATCAGTCATGCAAGAGTCATCCTGTGGAATTGAATAATCCACAATCCACATGATGGAGAAAAATAGATAAAAGATAGAAAATTGAGGAATGAATTGCCATTTTGTCTCTTTATTCTTGTGGCAACTGACAACTGACAATTCACAAAGTATAAAGTATGAGATACATATGTATTATGTATGTGTGTTCAATGGGACTTTGTATTTCCACGTTGTTTTTAGGAAGATCTGACGACAGAAAAATTCAATTGATGTTGGTTTGGTTTGGTTGGTCTCTTCATTTTATTGATAGTCTCTACAGATTTCAATGTGAAAAGTGAAAAGATAGAGAATCAAGTTTGTGGTTCAGTTTGCTGTTTTGTTTAGTGTTTTGTTTCGTGTCTCGTGTCTCCTGTTTGTTGCTGGGGTATAAATAACAAATGTAAAATAAATTGCTTTAGATACACAGATACTAAATATTAGGTTCTAGATTCTAGGTACTGTTCACTATTAATACAGAAAACAGAATGCAGACGGAGATACACAGAGGAGAATGAATGTAGACAGTAGACAGAAGACAGAAGGAGTAGGTTTTTGAGCTCGGCAAATGTTGTTACTTTTCCTTTTGGTTTGGTTTGGTTTATTTTACTTGCCGTCTGATGATAATCATAATGATGATGCTGATGATGATGAGGAGGATAAATTCAATTCAATAGTCAACTGGATGACTGAACAGTGAACAGAGTGATACAAGTTTAAAGAGGAGTATAAATTTCTATAAATGGGATTCGAATCTTCTCTCATCTCCTGTCATATTTGGTTGAGTTTGGGTCGCATGATTGATGATGGGTGATCTCTTCGTCCTCCTCGTACTTACTTGCATTTCTATGTATTTCTCTATTTATTCTCCTTTTCCATTCCAATTTAGATTTTCACATTGTGAAAATCACGTTCTCTCCATCTATCTCTACATCTAGATTCTAGATTCTAGGCTCTAGACTCTAGATGTATTTCACATTCTACATTCTACACACTGTACGTTTCTCTGTGTTCATATGTTTGTTTTATCTACATCTCTGACTCTCTTTTTATACACTCTGCCTTCTGCATATTATGCATATACAGATGTATTCTCTAGGTAAAATAAATCTACTCCTGCGGTTTTCACTCTTTTGGAAAAAAACTATCAAAAATTGAAACTGTTTTCTCGTCACTGTGTATTGTTCATCCTATACATATGTATACACATATACTTTTGAAAGCAAAATAGCAATTCAAAACTTCCCAACCAATAACAAGGCAACAAATGATAGATTCGGATGGACAATGAACGATGGACAAAAAACAAAGCCGTCCCTAATAGTTCTCAAATAGAATATTAATTCTCCAGCTCCAGCTCCAGTTGGTCAAGTGTCCCACTCCTGGCATCATTATAAAATGTATGTACAACTACCTAAATCAGAAATCAGGCCAATCCTCTGCATTTTGCATATACCGGTAGAAATGTATCAAATGTATTTGTTGTTTGCTTTCATGTATATCATATCTGGCACAGCACACAATTGATTGCGATATTGGATTTTGGATATCAAAATCAAAAGCTAGACTTGGAACTTGTGAACTTGTGCCTTGCAAAAACAGTTCTGTAGATTGTAAATACATGACAGATCACAGAGAAAGAATAAGACAAGGATGACAGATTTATTCTCACACATCAGACAGACAGGAGACATCACGACTAGACGTCCATGGACTTTTGCTGCTACTACTCTTGATGATGGTGATGATGGAAATCATTTTAAGAGTCTCAATTCGTATACTTGTACTGATATTTGGATCTGTTTCTGTTTCTTTATCTGTGGAATTAGATGGGATTCGATTCCATTCTCATTTGGATGAGAGAGAAAAGAAGCAGCAGGAGGAGCTCGAGAGATGTGCAATACTAATATATATATTTGTATTTGTATTTTGACTAGGAGCTAGAAGCTAGAGGAACAAGGGTGATGAGAGACAGATCGAAACATTTTATCCCATGGAGTCGCACGACAGGGGCACACATGAAACGGGTTTATTTCCTTTGGTAAGTGGTTCATACAATGCTCAATGCTCAATTCCCATTGTACAATACTCAAAACACGAGTAATAACAATAATAACAAAACAATATCTCCTTTATAATACAATATAATACACAATAGAGGAAACAAAATTGAAGAATTCAAATTGAAATTGTCAGATGCATCATGTAACAATGTAGATTGTACAACTTAGACACGTATCAGCATGTGTATATTGTATATTATAACTCTAGACCAGCAGCTCTATGTTCGATTAGTTAAAACAGAGTACAAAAGTAGAACGTAAAGAAAGAGAGAGAGAGATTAAATGGTACAAATCAAATATCAAATAGTAACTGAAGGAGAAAACAGAAAACGCGTGCAGATCAACTTGGACTGATCCATATTTTCACTGTCTGCTGTCTGATCTCTGTTTTGTCTGTTGTCGGCTACTTTTGCTCCAAGGCCCATATCAATTCCATGTGTACGTATACTCAATATTTATGTAGATATAACGCTCATCCATTTCTCCTTTTTTGTTCTTTATTATTGTTATTGAATTGTACAAATAATCCTGGAGAGTTATTTAAACCCCAGGCATTTTCAAGTACTTAAACTCCGCTTTTACATAGTTATGATGTTATAAATTATAATACATGTTTGGATGTTTGGATGTTTTGATAATGACAAATATATTGCAATTTCCTGATTTGTTTTCATCATTCGAATCATCATGTATCTAAATACAAGCAAAATCATTTAGATTGTATTGTGATATTATAGTTTGAAATCTGAAAGGTATCTACAAATTTTGAAATGAAAGAACAAGACAAAGGAGACTCTTGAGACTTGGATGAGTTTTCAACATGTTGTATCTTGTATCTTTGATTCAATCAAATGGAATGAAATGAGAGG
The DNA here is from genome assembly GCA_034698265.1 of Sminthurinus aureus. Classification (NCBI taxonomy): domain Eukaryota; kingdom Metazoa; phylum Arthropoda; class Collembola; order Symphypleona; family Katiannidae; genus Sminthurinus; species Sminthurinus aureus. The sequence continues at coordinate 8,346 of JAQGBH010002478.1, read as the reverse complement.
AAAATGAAATGAAATAAAAAATGACAAACCGTTTCGAATGAAGCCTTCACCACCACTTCCTGCTTCATTGGCGTGAGACGACTTCTCGGAATCACTGCAGTCCTCATGGTACCGACTGAAAAGAAAGAGAAAGAGAAACAATATACAAAATGTCAAATTTTCTTTCCTCTGATTTACCAGGGGAATTCTTCTTTGTGCAGTGTATTCAGAATGCAGATGCTTTTATACAGATATTCTGTCTTTTATCATTATCTTTTATCTTTCTATTTGTATCAAGTATCTTATATATTTTGTACTGTTTATAGCACAATAACAATAAAAGCTACATCATGATATTATAAGAACTTAGCATGCATGGTGTAAGCATAATACAACGGGGTGAAAATTATTTTAGTACATTATTTGAAAGCGACATGATAACAAACAAAAGCTGGATTTGTTTTTGTAATTTTTATATAAATAACTGCTATGAAAAATTTCGAGAAAGATCAGGTGCATAAAATTATGGACAGTAAAGAAAAAAAGACTAAACAGATATTAAAATATTGTTTTTTTATACTTTTTTTGTTAATTAACTTAACGACATAATAATACTCATTGATTATTGATATTTTATATACATGCAATACAGTGGTTTACAAATTGAAATTGAATCGGAAAGGAAAAGATGGCCAACTCAGTACTCAATACATTGGTCCTTGTTCTATCGCTACATTAGAGTAAAAAGGAAAAATTGATATGGTTATGGGAAAAATCCAAGTGGCAGGAGAGAGATAGAAAAAAAGGAGATGAGATGAGAAATTGCATAGACTGCAAAAAAATAAGAGGATATAAGAGCATAGATACTAGATGCACACTGACAAAACTAGACTCTAGATTCTAGAATCTAGACACTAGACACAGAAGACGAGAGCAAGTAGATAGAAACAATGAATGTGGGAAGTAGAGAAGTAGAAAAACTCTATGAAGATAGAGAAAGGGTTATAATATCTGTATCATCCTATGAATTCTATGAAGACACACTCCTCCTCCTCAAAAAACATAAAACCTTTGTATTATCTACATTACATTAGTTTTTACTCCTGTGGAAAAACGGAGAAAAAACTGTATCTCTCGCATAGCATAACATAACGTAAAATATCATATCTCATCGTGTTTTATTGTATCAAAAGCTTTGGGTAGTTTTGGCATTTCAAGCTTCAAGTATTCAACCTCAGCACGGCATGCCTTTATAATGTAAAATCTGAAATACATGATAATACACTGCACCACTTCCTCTACTGAATATTGACTAGTGTACATTGTACATTGTAAAATTTATAAGCAGTGTGCATCGCACATTGCATATTTCTGGAGACTGGAGAAGGAGAAAGATTTGGAACGGGAAAGAGGTGAATGTATGTGTGTGTTTTTTCTTTCTCCTGTTCCAGTACCATTCTACATTCTACTCTTCATGATATGGTGAGGCACTAGCATCTAGTATCTAGTATCGTTGTCATATGTGCAAAGTACAGAGTAGAGATCCACCAGTGAAGAAATAATCTTGAAAATCTCACCAAGTACCAAGTTTTTTTGACAAGTCAGCTTTATCTCCAATACTCGAGACTCGAGACTCGAGATTTGAGACTCGAGCGGATTTTCCAAGCGGAAAAATATTTTAAAAAGAGAATCCAGCATCCATCTCTACAGTATTTTTCCTCCTCTTCCTCCATCTCACATCCACACATCCAAATCCACATGAATATGAATATGAAACGAAATGATATCAAATAATATTGAAAACTCATATCTGTCTCTTGTCTCTTCCTCTTTCCGTTTCACTCAAGTTTAGTGTCTAGTGTCTAACGTCTGTTTTATAGTTTAAAGAGAATCCCTCTCTTCCATTTCCGCTGAGATGCTACATTTTCCATTCAACTAGAAGCCAGAATCCAGCATCTAGGATCTAGTATCTCTTCAATTCATCTTGACAAAGTTAAACTTGAAATCATCAGGATCATGCAGCATCCTCATTCCGATTTCGGATTGATGGAAGAAGGAAGAACAATTCATGTTTATATTCATTTTCATAATCCGTATCGTTTCCATCACCAATCTTCCCATGCACATCACATATCAGAATAATCTTTACTTTTTCCCAATTTATGTCAAATTAATTATTAAAAGAAAAACTGCTTGTATTTGTGGGGCTTGTTTCCAACAATTACTATTATTGTTGTACAAAACAGTTCTGTGTACGAATGTTTGTTGGTAAAACAAATGAGATGTATGGCTACACTGGACTTGGGCCGTTTTCATTTACATTTAACCCATTTACTGATATTTTTCACTACGGATGAACAGACGTTGTTTCAAATGCTGTAATATGTACAAAGTACAATGTACAACGAGCATGTGTACGAAATGATGTGATGAGTTTCGGAAAAGATAAATACACAAGAATACATTTGTGATGTAAATATAAAAATATTATCCGCACTCTTTATGTACTCAGCCCAGTTCTGATATCATAATACATAATACCATAGACAAAGTGTATTTGTGTATGTGTGTGGGCAGATGTATGGGAGAAAGAGATGGATTGAGTTTAAATTTTCTCTCTCTTTCTCGTTTTCATATGAAATTGTATTATATATTATGTGTACTCCATCTCGTTTTGCTTCTGTATCTTTTACATATGTGTATTCATGTTTGTACTGCTCCTTTGTCACGGTGTGTACTTTTTTGATTTTTCACCCTCCCTCCAGCTCCTCTACATTCTACATTTGTAAAGTGTGGATGTGTATTTGGATGTGGATGCCTCTCGTCGTCGCTTTTCTCCTTTTTTCCACACTCGCTTTCGCTTTCGTTCTCTTCTCCAGTTCTACACTGTACGTTGTTTTCATTATTGCACTCCATATCAAAATATTGAATTTCAATTCACTTTCAAACAAAATGTCTTTTGTATGATTCATTTTTGATAGACTCATGTTTGAATTGATGATAGAATAATGCCTTCTGCTTGCCTCTCCGTTTCTCTGTCTGTCTCTGTCTGTGGGCTGTCGACTGTCGACCCTTTTCTTTCTCATCTCCTTTCACACACATACATTTGTATTTCATATTTCATATTCAAATACAACTGGAAATACAAATACAAAACTAAACACACAGTGAAGAATATGGATGATGGAAGACGGAAGATAGAAAGATAGGAACATGTATAATGTACCAAGTAGAATGTACATAAAATAATAAGCCTTATTGAATGAACTTGGTTATGCATGTCACAATCGTGTCACACATGTGTTCATTCATAATAGATGTAGTTATTTGCTGATGGAATATATCTACGTATACCATACGCACTCCTATTACTATTACTAGTTACTAGTGTTATTACTAGTTACTAGTATTATTGCTACTGCTGGTACTATGCAGCTATGCACACTGTTACAGTAACTATGAGGAAGAGAAATGTCAATTTTTGCTCTTGCAGAAATATTGATATGTTACGTGTTTGATATAGTCAAAAGTATCATAATATAATGTATCTAGGATCGTTTTGTGTTTTGTGTGTTGTGTGTTTTTATGTGTGCACACCCCTTCAAAAAATATTGTCATATCCAATTCCGATTCCAACTCCTTTTGACTGTTGACAATAAAATGGAGTGTAAAGTGTAAAGAGAGTGTGTACTGTGTATTGTGTATTATCTGCATTTCGGATGCCGGATTCCGAATTTCACACAAGGAATACAGAGAATAATTTTAATGCTCAGGATATGAATTATGAATTGTGCATACATGATGAACACAGAACACAGAGCACAGAGAATGGATACAAAGATACAAGTGTATCACAGGAACAATCAGAGTATTTTTATTCCCTTTTTATTCTATTATTATTCTTATCTGTTATTCCAACTTTGAAAATGCTTTCAAAAGTTATCAGCAAGATACTGACGACTGATCACTGACGAATGACGACGTTCACTATATGCAAACACAATACACATACAATACACACACACACTTACACACAACTTAACTGGAGCAAAAAATGGGAAATCAAATAGCAAATATTTAATTTTCCTCTCCCTTTTCTCTTTTTATTTACTTTTATTATTATTTTCTCCTTCCGCTCAGTCAGTCAGTCAATTATCCTTATCATCATCATCATCATTCACTGGTACTGGTGAATGATGAATGGAGAATCCTCTTTCACATCATGATTCTTAATTTAAAAATTATATGCGAAAGAGCAGATCAGAAGAAGAGTCTGTAAATCCTGGAAATTGAAAATGCATGTTTAATTAATCTTAAGTTCTACATTTTACATTCTTTTCATTCTAAATACAAGAAAAAATCTTCCTACTCCGGATTATCTGTATTTGCAATTTTTTTCTGTTATTTTCTATTCCTTGAGGATTATGGAAGATGTGCTCAAGAAATAATTAAGTAAAAAACAGGATTTTTCCCTTTTTTTTCTCCTAATTTAAATTGTACTTGCTAAAAAATCTGCTCTGTTGGTATTTATGCAAAGGAAGAAAAGTTGAAAACTGAAAACTAAAATACTCCGGAGAGTTTAAGATTTTTATCTCAGCTGTAAAAACGAGATGATGAGATGAGGAAATCAGAGGATCAAAAAAGGTAGAGCACAAACAACAAAAATGTTCTTGATTCTTGATTCTTGAAATTACTTGAAAAATTAATACATTAAAAGAATGGAGAGTAAATAATAAATAAACAGTAATAATTTGAGTGTTCATTATATATTACGTATAATATAATGCAGTAATAGCTTTTATAAATAAAAGTACTGAGATTAAAAGTCGCTTTATCTAAAGTTTTACTACACGTATAAAAGGTGAACGATATCAATTCCATGAAACAATCTGCCTCTCCCTACGGCAGATAAAATGATTATTATTATCTCTATCATCATCATTCCTTATACGAGTCAACTATATGTATAATATAATTTGAATTTGGATTTGGATTTTAATCTACATTCTTCATTCTACCTAAAAAATGACTATATTTACACTTTACATCCATATGTACAAAACGGGTTATAAGTTACAACCTTACCCATATTTCACAATAGACATACGAATATTATGTAAAAATGTAAAAATTGTAGAATAAATAGAGAATGGAGAAACAGAGAAAGCACAATAGATAAGGAAGCTCCGGAAGCGATAAGGATTAAAAGAATAGAAAAGAGACGCAGTTCTCAGTTCTACTGATATTGTACTGATATTGCTAATATCAAACATTTGCTAGGTATTTCCAAACGGTAACAGCAACAGAGATAATGGAACAATTATAATCATAAACAGTATACAAAAATATGCCCATCAGTAGTTGGTGAATTCATTATTCATTATTTTTCTTGGAATTAATCCTTTACACTAAATACTGAAAACTGAAAATTGAGAGAAGGGATGTTTCACATTTAGCTGGTGACTTGAAATCCTAAAATATAAAATGGAGCATAATATTCGTTGGTGAAATGTGAAAAAGACTTTTTTCTCTCATTTAGATGGAGCTCTTTGACTTTAACAGCAACTCTAAACTCCAAACTCTAAACTCTAAACTGTACATAAACAGAAAACAGATGAGGACGAGAGACGGATGAGGAAACTTTCTGGACCTGATAGCAATATAGTGTTCCGATCTCCGATCTACGACTTTTCTATTATTACTCTTCCATCTTCCGCCAGCATATCACCAGCATCATTATCATCATCATCAGTTTATGCTGAGCTTTGGTTTTATCTTTTATCTTTTTTATCCCTTTTGCTTTAATCTGATACTTGAGGACTCTGGCTCTGCCTCTGATTCTGACTCTCTCCACAATATGGAATTAATGTTCTATGCTCTATACTCTATATCTCTCTGTATATCTATATCTATATCTGTATCTATATCTATATCTATGTTTAAAATGACTGTCACTAGAGAAAATAAATATCAACTTTGCTCATCGTTTCTTCATCTCCTTGCTCAAATATTTCCCCTGGTTTGTTTTGTTTTGTGAATCAAACTTGCGTCATTTTCATTATTTTATGCATGCATAAAATACCGTATAAAATATAACAGATATTATGATGTCTAGAATCTAGAAAATAGGAAAGTTAAGTATGTGGCTAAATTATATTACACATTATAAAAGTGCCGTTCCTTGAAAAAGACGTCATCTCTTTTCTATATTTAAATCACAGCTACGACTACGAGTACAACTACGAGTGATATGACAAAAGTGATGAGGAAAAATAATACTTTATGACAACAATAACAAGAGAGTGAATGAGCACAGTGTAAAATGTACAAGTAAAAGGAGTTTTCTTGTCATCACCATCGTCACTGTTTTGTTCTGTTCTGGTTTGGTTTGGTTTGGCTTATTTGGGGAAAATAGGGGAAGAGAAAGGGTAGAAAGTGGAAAGGAAAAGCGCAATAAAACAAGAGAGAAAGAAAGAAAGAGGAAATATTATGTAAAATGAGTCGTGTTAATCTTGATAGCTAATTAAAAGTTGCAATAATTTAAAATACAAGTGTCTTTCCCCCTTTATGCTTTTTATAGAATTAGGTCTTATATCAGTCAATAGAAAGTGCTTGTATATATTCCCATTTCACAATGGCATTAAATTTGTTGCTAAGGGTATTTTTCTAATCCATGGCGTTATATTTGATACCTTATACAAACTTTGGGAGTTAAAAATATGCAAAAGGAGTTAAATTCAATCCCCATTTGTACAAAATTTCTAATATGCACTAGAAAATGCCCTGGGAGTCAAAAAATACGGAAGGGAAAATTATGCGGATAGTCTCATTAAATTGCCCATATTTTAAACTATCTCCAACATTCCGCTTTACTGCGAAGGATTCCGGGTCACAATTAGCTAACAAACTTTTTTTCAACGTTGCCAACTTCAAAAAATATATTCTTCACAATGAAATATGCGATGGACCGTTCGTTTTTGTAATTCCGTTCTTCGTTACAATTTTGCAAACCGTTAATTTTTTACTTATACCCAAAGCAACAAGAAAACTTTGAATATTTTCTGTTGAAAACCATGGTACTCTAAATTTAGTTCCTTTTATAATAAATAGGATTATATACAAGCACTATCTACTGACTGTACGTTGACAAAATACGCATATTTTTTTGATTGATTCTTATTTTGTTCTCTTTTCCCAACTCAACAGCCGCGTCTGCAACTGACCAAAAACTCAGGATTTCCAATTCAGTGGCCAATCATTTGTGCGGTCAGAATGAACAATATCAAGAATCAAACAGTCTTGTAACTCCCGCCAAAACCCGCCCGGAAAACGATGATGCAAAATGTGGCTGGCTCATTTGGACCAAAAATCAAATGGAATCTGGATGCGGTATGCAAAATACAAACTTTCCTTTTTCTGGAAAAGCTTTTAAAGGCTCTTGAAACATCATGAAAAATTTCACGGGGTAATTTCAAATGTCAAATGCTATTCCAAATTTGTAGATTCCTCAAATCCAGACTCGAGTTGCCCCGAATCCAAATCCAAATTCACCTTTGAATCTTGTGGAGAGACAACAAAAGCAAAATCAGGGCGGACGGCAAAATCCGGATCCGGAAAAGAAGGAGAATATGTCGATCCATGTAAAAACATGTCAATTTATCCGAATCAAATTTAATTTGTTGAATGAACCATTTGAATACCAAAAATCTTGAATTTAGGCGACGTTCCTCTGAAATTCCCGGGTTTGGAAATCGTCTCACCACCGAATAAATATCCGTCGCTCGTCGCCATCCACCGCGGCGAAGGATGTTACGAGACAGCCTGTTCCGGACTAATAATCAACGAGGAGTGGATCGTTGTGCCTGTGACGACCGGATGTTTTATCAGCTTTACTCCGGAGCACCCGGACGACTTTCACATAATCGCCGGCGACCGTCAGGTCTATGTGGAAGAAGGGACCGAACAAGTTCGCAGTGTCGGCGAGTTTATTCGACATCCAGACTTTGAGTACGCACAAAAAACTCGATTGAATTTAGTAAAATCCAGTTGTTTTGTGTCCTCTGAATTTTTGGACTTTTGATTTATTAATAATTGGATTTTTTCTCTGAATTTAGAGGGTTTTACAGCTTCAAGTTTTACAAGGGAAATCTCGGCCTGGTTCGACTGGACAAACCGCTGGAATTCAACGACGACGTTCAGCCAGTCAATTTGACGGCGATCAAGGAAATCTCTTCGTCCAGCGCCAGCGCGTCATCCTTGGAAAACCTGAAAGTCGTGTCCTGGCTTCCAGAAACTTCTACAAGTGACGAAAATGACCTGAACCAAACGAGTCTCATTGAATTTCCCGTGGAATTTATTCCGGATTCC
>JAQGBH010002477.1:0-24376 GCA_034698265.1 Sminthurinus aureus | reverse complement strand
TGATACTGTTAAAGTTGTGATACTTTACATGAAGTTAGTGTCAATTTGACGTGATCGTCACGTCAACTTAACAGTTTTCACTGTTGAATTCAAATTCGACGTGAAATCATGTAAACGTGGATTTTTCACATGATGCATACTGTAATTTTAACGTGCTTTTCATTTCATGTGTTTTACATTGTACATGATTGAGACTAGCACACACGGACAATGTGAAAACAACATGAAATCACTTTAAATTTGACGTGAAAATGTTAACGTGAGTAAAGAATGACATGGGCTTGCGAGAGTGTACAATATGCATAAACTTTAGGAATTACACCAACATTATGCTCATCACCATCATCATGATGAACATTACTGAAATATTGTAGTATTACCTATTAGCACAACAGCGGACAATTCGTAGCCCGTACTCAAATTTCCCATTCACTATTTCCCTCTGCTACTTTCAGCTGTGCAATGTGTAAAATGTGACATTATTAATATTATAAAGGAAGGACAGAGAACGGACGACTTGAAAAGAGAAATGGAGACGGGGAAAGTACAATTTACGTCACGATTTTCTGTCACATGACAGACATTAATTGAACGGAACTGAACTATTTTCTGGACATTAGAAAACCCATAGCTCACAGCACAGCACACAGAATACAGTACATAGAAAAATAATACTCTACTCAATGTCTACACGAATATTGTGAATATTGTGAATCGTGAATGCAATTGGACTTGCTCAGCATTCAGCATAATCAGCCAGTACAGTTACATTATCTATATTCGTATTCCTATTCCTATTCGTATTCGGCTATCATGGTTTTACCACCACCATTCAAACTCCAATCGTGGTCCTAATGATAAATAAACCGAATGAACAAAGTACCTACACTTTTCATATTACATTTTACATATGTATCCTTATTATTCATGGATAATAATCAAACGGACTGGAATCTGGAATTGAATGATGATATATCTGTAGCATCTAGTATATAGCTTTTCAATTTTTAATTTTTACTTGCAAAACTGATGAACTGCTCACAACATTCTACATTCAAAAGTATTAGCATTATCATTAAAGCTGTTGGTTTTTTATTTTTTAGTTTGTACCCTTTGGTTAAATATTTTAGAATAAAGAAACGTTCACTTTTAGCTTATTACAATTTACAGTAGATTGTAGATATCACATGATATCTTTTGTACTTTAAAAATTATTAAAAAATATTATTGTTGTTAATTACGTCACCTTGTGGGAAAGGGATAAAGAACAGGAAAAATATTATAATCTGCACAATGTACAAGTTGAACAAACGCTCAATGTATATGTAATTGACCCGAATTGTAGATAGTAGATACGTTTGTATAATAATAAAAAGTAATAGTAAGTAGTAAAGCAATCATCATCATCATTCCTCTAACTTGTAAATGTAAAACACTTGGAACTTGGAGTAACTACAAGCTACAGCTGAGTAAAAAGAGTACCATTTAAACATTCCTGTTCAAAAATAGCTACACTTCACACTTGAAGTAAAGAGTAAAGTGAAAGCGAGTAAACGGTAGTAAAAGGAAGTAAAAAGAAGTAAGTCGTTTTTGGCTCAAATCACAAGAAAAAATAGAAAATTAAATGTTCATTGAAATATTATACAATCAAGAATCAAGATAGCAACAACTGGAAGACATAATAATATAAAATGTCTAGATGTCTAGTCTCGAGATTAAAGGCTGAGCATTGAGCACAATAAACATGAAAAATTTACATAAAATCCTGTACAGTCCTGTACAAAGATGTCACATTTCACATTTGTTTTTATTTAAATGTCCTCATCAAAAATTCTTTGATGTACGTAGCCAAAGCACATTACAAACAATTTTCATAGGTACCTGAATTAACATGGGCCATCATTAACAAAATTAAATTACATGACCGCTTAATTAAATACTTAATATGCTTATATTTTCAAAGCATAACTCATAATGGACGACAAAAGATAAGAAAAGAAAGAAGAATAAATAAATAAATAAATAAATAGACTTTACCTTTGTGAGTAACTTTAGAGGAAGATCCTTTTAAAAATCCTTCTTGTTAGTTTGTTCCTCCTTTGGAACAACTTTTCAACTTTTAAACTTTTTAAACTTTTCCAACTTTTCCAACTTTTCACAATAAAACACAAACACTGGAAAAATATTATATTATATTTTTCTTGAACTTAACTTGAACTTTCTTTTCTTATTTTTTACTTATAATTTAAAATGATGTATCACACTGATTCAGATTCTGATTCTGATTTTGCACAACCAGAGCGCGACTCCAAATCCAAATCCAAATGATGAGTAATGAGAACTAGGGAAATCCAAATCTAAGAGAAAGGTGAATGATTCAACCGACTTTCTCCTTGTAATTGATTCTTTTCTTTTGAACTTTTTTTTATTATATATTTATTTATTATTTTTGTATCACACACAAAAATATTTGTATTATTTGTATTATTTGTATAACTTTCAACTATATTATATATTATATTATATTACGCAATAATATATATATATGTGTATTTATATATTTATATGATATTTTGATTTTGATTTAAAAGTGGGACAGAGTAGACGTTGGAAAGACGAGGTCAACAGTGATGAAGATGAAAGTGGGGATGATCACGAGAACGGAATGAGAACGAGAACAATAACAAGGAGAGATGTACACGTAGACGTGGAGGAGGTTGAACTGAAAAGAAGAGCAAAAGCAACTGGCTCTACAAATTCAGGAACAGTTTTTTTTGCCCTTCGCCTTCAACCAAAATACTACGTATGTGTGTACATAATCTGCCATATACCGTTCACATACGCAGAAAGCACAAGTTGGGATGTAGTACAGAGTTTAGAGCATAGAGTATAGAGTATCTAGTATAGAGAACTCGTCCTGATTCGATGTGCTGCCAGAACTGAGAACTTGGAACTTGGAACTTGAACCAACTCTCTCTCGGATATATATCTATGAAGGTGCTTTCTCCAAAACTAAATAGATCCTATACCACAGGGAGTGAGAACGAGAGAACGTGCACAAATCTTCTCTACATACAGACACGACTACAGCTACAGATGAACAATGAAGGAAGAAGAACAAGAAGAACAAGAAGAAGCAAAGGAGTAGACTATCGTATTCAACTTTTCGCGACTACAACAGAATCTACTTTCTCCTTTCTTTTCTTTTGGTTTCGTTTAGTGTCTTTGTTTCTCCTCTTACATTCGTCCCTTCCTTCGCTGGTTGCCAGACGTTTTTTCCCTCTATTTTCCCTCCTTATGTAAGATGGATGTGAGGAGAAATTGAGAATTAAACTGAGTCATGTAATGGAATATATGTACGTAAACATTAGAGAACGTAGAATGTGGGATACATGATACATGGAAATGGATATATGTCTTATTGTTTCCGTGTATTCGTATCTATATAATCCATACGTATATTTTATATTTTTATATTTTTATATTTCTATATAGAAAGAATAATATTGTACACACATAGAAAGATGAATAGCTATTTATGTAGACACTAGACAGAGAGAAATGAGAAGAGAAGAAACCAGAATGGAACTGGAGAAAGTGCTGAAGCTCAACGCCTGTTCTCTGTTTTTCCTTTTCTTTATTATCACTCTTCCTCTTCCCGACTCCTTTTTACAACCTTCCAAATAGTAGTTGAGTCGTCTTTTATTTCTCGAGTTGAGTTGAGTTGAGCTGTGCTGAGCTGAGCTGAGCTGAGTCTAGATACTTGGTACTCGAGCACTCGTACTGAAATACTTTGAGACAAAATCCACTATACACCGTACACGATAATATTGAAATACCGAGGGAATCCCGTTCTGTTTCCGTGTGATATAAGGTAAACGCTATACTCTGTACACTATACACATTACACATACATCGATTTGTATATTGTCATGCATTTGCGTGTGTGCTTATCCCGAATTCGGAAGTACATTTAAACTTGTATATTCAGAGTGGTTGTGCTTCTGCTCTGTCCTACCGTTGCTCTAATATAATATGAGTATTACATGTTCCATGTTCAATTTACAGGGGCCTCTTTTCTCTTTTCTATTTCCATTTCAATGTCTCCCTCTCTTTCTCTCCCGTCCCGTTACAATCTACACTCTACAGTCTACACTCCATGCTTTATACGTTCTACGAGAATGAGTATCATAATATGTAAAATATAAATATGTTTATATGAATACCTTACATGTTTTTGTATGTTGACTTGTTTTGGTTGCACGTAATTGAAATAGGTATAGCTAAAAATATAAATCATTATCATTATTATTGTATGGCCGGAGAGGATGTACAAAATGTGTAAGGTGCTGCTCCTGGCTGTGCATAATGATAGTTTTACTCTCCACATGCACAGCGGGTTCAATGTTTATACATGGGCATTAGACATGGAATATGGAATATGGGCTATGGAATACGTTAAATGTAAACGGTAAACGGATGAAAATAGGATGTAGTGTAATTTAATAGTACGAGAAAAATACACCATAGGCTAGGAAAGCAAGAAAGAGAGAAAGAGAAAGTAGATGGAGACTCGAGACTCGAGAATCGAGAATCGAGACTGGTTGAAGAAATGAAAGGATAGCAACAGACCCGAAGGCCGAGCTCATTCGGTCCACCTCGAGTTTATCCTTCACCAAAAGAAGCTTCAACTTACTACTCACTACACTCTACACTCTACACAGTATACTAGTAGAGCTTCGTCCTCGGTCTTTGGTCCTCCGTTTTCCGTTTTCGGTCCTCGTTGGATTTTCATCCGTGGAATTCTTCCTTACTACAAAGTAAACATGTAAAGTGTAAAGGTCCATGTACGATCTACATATTTCGTATGCATTTCCTACGAATCGGTACAGAAATATCTAGGACCAGGAGGAAAGACACGTAACCTAATCCAAATCCAAACCCAAAGGCCCAACTCTTGTTGATCTCATAAATATTCCTTCCTCTTTTACACCACGTTGAGAGTTGAGAGAGAAACTTGCTTTTCCTATTGCGATTCCAAATGACTACTTTAATTGAAACTGATAGACATTTTAAATTCCATTATGCAATCTTTAAAAGTTTTTTAAAGAGTGTGCTAAATTTTAAGATCATTAATCAATCTGCTCCATGTTATTTTTTCTCGGATTTAACGCAAGGATAAAGAAAAGCTCTGCACTTTACACTCTAACTTCCATTGTAACCTCTAATTTATCACAATAATACGTTTTTAGAGTCTCATATTAATTATGTGGAGGTTGATTAATAATGAATAATTATGCATAATGTTATGATTATAACTTGGATATCATGTGTGATATTTGATATTTTGCCTCAAATTAACATGAAACACGTGCTAAATTTCTTGTCAAAATCTGAAATGTGCACACAATGTGTTTACTACCGAGATTGAGGAGAAGAAAACAAGGCCGTGTGCAACTCACACATTGAACGACAAACAACAGAGAGGGAACAACAACCTCAACGGCAGAATGAGGTATGAAGGTAAAGAGTAAAGTGTTCATTTCGCATGGTACTATGTACTATGTGTGTGTGAGTGGACGGAGAACAAAATCATTAATCTACCTGAATAACAAATCCTACACAGTATACAGTATACAGTATAAATCCACAAGAATTATTACAATTGTATGAATGATGGAAGTTGTTAGTCCTCTAGCTATAAAAATATTGGAACAAGAAACAAGACACACAGACCATTCTAATGGTGACATGTGTTGCAAATATTGAGAGAAAGGAGAAAGTTTTTGATGGAAATAACTGTTCCTGTAGATGATACATTGTACATGATACATTACATTCATTTACCTTGAATCTTGAGGTTCTAGATTCTATTTACATTTTAAATCTGTTATTCTGTATTCTGAATTCCCTTCACACATCATCACCACTTCAATTCACAGTGATCAGACGTAAGAGAAGGGAGAATTATGAAGGCAAGAAGAATCAAACCATACAGTTTTAATCCCATTATGTATGTACACCATACCACACCGTGCTTGTGTGACGTATCATGTATTATGGCACTGTTGTGAAATGAGTAAAGGAGAAATTTGCATGACGGAAAAATCATGTACATGTGTACATTAGTTTTACGTTTCGCTCTCTTTAAACTGGTAGTCGGAAATTCCAATGATGCTATGATGACAAATGTCTCCAGTCTCAAGAGAAGTACATGTGAGCACCGTGCTGAACATTGAGCATGTTACTCATGCTCTCATCCATGAACTTACTTACTACTTGATGAATCATTCTCTATTACTTTCTACTTTCTTTAGACTCTAGACTCTAGACAGATGTATCATGTGAGCTCGATACGCATACATTGTACATTGTACACGCACATACTTTTTGATATAGTGGTCTTATGATATACATTATACATACAACTTTTGAATCTACATGATTCACACGGCACATAGAGTGAAAGAGAGAGAAAGAGTCAAAACGTATGAGTTAATATAAAGTATTAAAATATAAACTAGTCTACTTCTATTGAATATTGTGCCTGTGCATATCATGCCAAGTCACATGGTTGATTTCAGAGGACTATATTATGGTGGACTACACTTATATTATGATGTGTATAAAGTATAAAAGGTACTTTTGTTAAGTGACGAGTATTTGTTGCGAATTTGAACGTTTGGAGCCACTCTACTCGGTTCAGTATATCCAATTTATACACATATATATGTAGTCAATATAGCGAGTAGGTGGCTATATTGATCTACAGACACATATACCCATGTATATGGCCAGTAATATTTATACCTAATTTTTGTGTTTTTATTAAATGTGCTGAAAATGAAAACATAGACGGATCATATGACTTTTACTTATATAAAGCAAAGCATTTGGAGCAAAACGTAAAATGTAGAGTGTAGAGTGTACAGTGTACAGTATACTTCCAACGTTTTTGTATATAGTATATAGATGTAGCTTATGGATACATGCACCTATAATGTATATGTATATGCCTATCTCTATCGTTGTATGATACAAGTATGTGGATATATAGGAGGAAAGTGTGTAGTTTCGAGTTTCAAGCGCCTAGTTTGTAGATTCTAGTTGTATGTGAATATAATGTGTGTAAGACGTAAGATGTAAGATGTTTTCCTTACACATGTATGAAACTAATACGTAACATGTAATATAATAAGGTGGTAGTTCTACTTTTGCTACTGTGCTTTCTCCTTCACTCTACCTCACACTCACACTCTATCTTTTACTTTGGCTCTTATTGCCTCGGGGTATGCGGCACTAGGTTCGGCAAAAAAATCAATATTTCAAGTGCACAGACTGGGACAGAAAGGGAAGCCGACCAATACCGAGTCTGGACGATGAGTCCAAAATGTTGAGTAGTTGAAACTCGGAAGGTGTTCGGGAGTCTTCGACAGACTTTCTAGATTCTAGTTAACTATTTGGTTTGGAACAGAATAGAATCCATCCCTGTTATGCTTGTATATGTATGTGTGTATGTACTTTCTCTCTTCTTCTCTTCTCTCAACTTTTCTCCCAAGTGTAAAACATCTAGAGTCTAGACACTAGAACCTAGGATATATGTAGGATCTTGAATCTACAATCTAGAGTCTAGGTTCACGGCAGAAGTAACTATCCAGCCAGGCGAACAGAATAGTAATATTTCAACTAGTAGGGGGCCCTTTTCTCCATTCCTCTTATCTTGTCCATGATGAGCACAAACACACTGTACATTGTACATATATGTGTATACACATTAGACACAAATGTGTACAGTGTACAGTGTACGGTGGACACTGTACATTGTACATACACATTTAAAGTGCATGTAGAGCTTGTTCTTTGCTCGTCCGACTACATTATACATTATACATGCATGTCAATAAATCCGACATCTTACCATTACTACACACAACATACTACACACTATATGTACATATAGAATATGCACGTATACTAATGCTAATGCTTGTTCTACTACACACACCACAAGAACAATTCTACCAACTTTCTTCCATGCAAATGGTAGTCCGCTATAGGCACTCCTGTTGGGTTTGAGGGAATTCGACCTATTTTTTGAGAGAGACAGTAGACAGTAGATAGTATTCTGGATTTTGGATTCTAGATTCTAGACTCTAGTCCTAGACTTTGGACTGAGGGCAAAACTGGTGCTCACTGGTTTTGGTATTGGTGATAGTGAAGTTAGAAGCAGAGTTGGAAACGTAAGACTGTACTCTCTCTCTCTCTCTCTCTCTCTCTTTTTCATGTTCATGTGGATCATCCACATCACATGAAACACGGGACATGCATGGATGTAACACTGTAACTGTAAAATACCTACAAGCTACAGCAGAGCACAACTATATTATATAATATACTATTATATGCAGTATACATGTATATGGTCTACAGTATAGAGTATAGTCAAGTACAACTTGCATTTGTGTGTGTAGTGTATAGGATTTCTCGAGGTAAACTTTGATCCAATTACAAACCACGACTCGCATCAAATCCATACATGTAAAATGTACAATGTACAATGTACATTCTACATATAGCTCTTAAACATACATTGTAAATGGTATTTCCAATTGGTACTACGTTCTCCGTTCTCCGTTCTACTCTCTATTGTCTACTAGTGTGCATTGGGGAGCAACAAAGATAGGAGTAAAAACATGCACAGTGTACCAACGTTCCAAGTTATACATTCAACATTCTACATTGTACATGCATTCTGAATACTGAATTTTCCATCCTCAATCCTCCATCCTATATGTTCTATATTCTATATTATATACTCTCTCTATGAATGGTTATCCTCGACCCGGAGTCAACTAAATCCTAGAGGAACGTTGTCCAAAGTTTATGTTAAATCTAGGATCTAGGATGTAGGATGTAGGTTCTGGGATTTTAGGACTAGGTCGGATGTCGGATACAACATAGAAGCAACCAACCAAATCTCCCTTGTTCTCTGTCCTCTTGCTGTGTTTAGAGTTTAGAGTTAAGACTTTAGACTATTTACTCAAGTCTCAAGTATCATACTCACACCTTTCCACATAGCATGTTTTACCACTACTTTCTCTCGTCACTTTCTCGTCCTTTCCTCTCAGGCTGGTTTCGGGATTTTCAATGCTTCCAGTTCTTTAGATATATCAGTAGATATGCATGTATGCATATCTTACTGTGTATATGCAATGTCCTATCTTGGTTCGTCCAAACGCCAAACGTTTACCATCTAATATATATATGTTAAACGGGCAGGATACAGGATAATTTTCTCGACCGTGTTAGGTGTTTGGTGTTGATGTTACAAATTGGACACAAACAATTTCAAGTCTTATCTTCTACAGTCTAGATTCTAGATTCTAGATAAATTCTCTCTGTTTTCCTTCTGACACTCGTAGTCGTCAGGTGTGAAACTGCCCTTTGGCTTTCGTTTCTTACGCATGAGATGTAAACTGTAAACAGCGTAGTTTATAGTTTATAGACGAGTACGAGAAAGTAGATTGTATAATGTTTATCTATGTAATGCATTTTAGTCTGTTTACTATTTACTGGCTACTCAATACTCAACTGTTTTTTTACATCCATTTTTTTCGGGTATAAAAATAGGAATTTCTACAGCCGGCCCACAGACTGTTAACTGTTGATGCTTTACTGTTTTCAGTGTTATTTGGCATAAAATAAGAAAAGACAATAAAAATTTCTGATAAATGAATAAATGCTGGGAATTCAATAATATCGTATTATTTATTTTAATTCATATGATTTTTTCAGGATGTATTTGTTAGCTTGTTGCTTTTTTCACGAACCTCTGTTGAGCAGGGTTTTCATCTTGCTGTTGTACGTTGTATAAAAATTACAGAGCAAGTTCTTCATTTTTATGGGGTTTTTACTAGAGTATATGTTATGTTGTACATGTTCTACAGATTACAGATATAGTAAATTTTATACGTATGACGTATGAGCATTGGCATCAGAATCTTGGTAGTTGGCAGTTGGCCGTGAACGAACATGATTAAAGTATTCAACTTGTACAAAAGGCAAAAGGCTAACGTGCATAAAATCATTCATGTCCCGACCACCAAAAAGCATCTACAGAAATTTATCATTTTCCATTTTCCATTCAAGAGCAACAGTGTGCAGCGTGTTCAATGTTCAACTTGTTGAGAAAGTATCATTATTTTTTATGGAAGATACACACATTTACAATGTACATTATACATATTATACATTATACACAATATGTATGGAACGCAGAATGCAGAATGTAGAATGCTCAGAGAAAAGATATGGATAGAAAAGAAAATAGAAATCATATTATGTATCAGTCCGACAATCCTTTTTCATCCGTCAAGCCTATAGATATAAATGTTTTTTATCATTTATACTATATAGTTTATAGGAATAGTGCAAGCGGAACAAAACAATTTTTATCTATCTATTTTGATGCACACTGTACAATGTACAATGCGAATTGTACATTCATTCTTTCTTTTGACTTTTGACTTTCCAAAGCATATAAATAATATTCTTTTCTTCTATTAGTTTTGTTTATTTATAGCTCTGTCTCTTTATTATTCTTTATGTATAAGCAAGAGGAGAATGTATTTAAGTCTTTCAACTTGAGAGACGTCTTTCAATTCCGTATATTTTACTGAGGATTCTAAAAATTCAAATTCAAAGATCATTGACATTTCTGACTACATTTATACACTTCTGTGCAAGTTTTTTAGTGCAATAAAAAATCAAAATATCTAAATATCGAATATCGAATGATCATTGACACATTTCAAAAATTCAAAGGTGTTTCAATCTCCTTCTAATCATCTTGTTTTGTATCATCTTACACGTAATAGAATTCCAGTGACTTGTTCTACCGTAGTTCTCTTTTATCCCATACCCTATAGTTTGTAGTCATTCATTAAAGAGATCTGTAATCTGTATACTGTTTGCTCAGTAATCAGTAATTACTGCTTTTGCATGTATACGCACTATTTTTAGTCAAAGTTATTCTACGCTCTACGCATATGATGGCTTGAAATTTACTTCATAAAAACTTGCAAATGAAAGACAAGCTTTCACTTTTCGTATCTTACATCATATATTACTTTCAACAATTGTGGAGTGTTGTTTCGAAAGTTATAATATATTATGAATAAACACGTAATTTTCAACTTTCCAATATAAAGCCAGCTTCGAGTAACGTTTGAAAACGAAGCAAGTTATGATCAACTTTGAACCAAGAATCAAGAGGAATGTGAAATGTGAAGTCAAAGTGTAGTGTATTTATAGTATAAATTGTACCTGCATAAAACGAGAATGATGAGTGATGTTGCAATTTTAATCATCTCACATCACACAGCATCCCTGGGAGAGTAGTTTTTGAAATGAAATATTTATTATTCATCATTCATCAGTGATGGATTTTCCAATCCAATTTTCTTTGACTCTTTCTCTGACTCCCTGCTATGCTCCTAAATTAACAATGCTCCTCTTATAAAATTTCAAAATTGTCTACTTCATATTTCGCAGTTTATTTATGAAGTGAAATTCGGAAATAATAAGTAATCGAATTTTCGGGTAGTTGTAGATTGTAGATATTTTGTTCAATGAGATTAAAGTAGAACTGATTCTAATGAAAATGAAAACAGTTGTTATGATTGAATCTTGAGACGTATTTCAATTTAGAAAAGGAAGAACAAAATAGTCATTTAGAATTTCAAATTTGGCTAGTATTTTTTCTATTTTTTTCTACAAAATCACTGGTTTTCGAATCATTTCATCACTGCTTTTATGTTTTTATATATTTTCAATCACATTTTTGTTTATGAATTCCCAACGCCCATTATGAACAGGAATAAGACATGGTCGAGTGTGGAAAATGGTTTGGGGGAAAAAATCCTTTTTTTCTCATAAATAAATGATAAATGAATGCAAGTGACTACATTACGAAATAAACTATAGCAGTAGAATCCAACGTTGACATGATATGAGAAATGAACAAAACTATTGTGTATGTATTGTGGTCTTTCAATTTGACTTTCATATTCACAGAATATTTGTGAACTTATACATATTACAATAAAAATAAGTCTGGCTATCTTAGTTGTATCTATACACAAATGTAAAATTTCTTGAAGCCTTGATGTGAGTGCATTGGGATTGCTTCATGAATGCAGTCGGTTCATGGAAATCTTTATCAATACTTTTTATCTTTAGCGAAACACCAACGAACTGCATCTGCATTAGTTTCGTAATGCAAATGTTTCGGAGGAAAAAGTCAAAGGAGTTATTAAAATATCAGTCATTTTGAATTGTCATGTCGAAATTTCCAGACTACCTAAAGTTTACTACTAGAACGGTATGCAGAGCAGCATAGCATAGAACTTTTGAACTTCGTTTGTTTTGGTATAGAATTTTTAATCTTGTCTAATGTGGATGAGTAGAAAATCTAATACATATAGTGAAGTAGTCTACAACCGGATAAATTCTGTCTAGATTGTACAGTCTTGTGACGGGCTATACATTCAAATTTGATTGCTCTTCCTACACCTGTCAAAATATATCAATCATCAAAACTTATATTATACACTCATAAATACAAAATACATAATCCAGACAGAACAGTTATTCATTAGGTATATTTTGTAACGAAAAAATCTGTTACTACAATAGTAATAATATTAAGAGAGTACCAAATGTAGATAAAATATTAATGTTTTACAATTTGTCACAACTCAAAGGCAACCGAGTTATAATGTAAAAGAAAAGCAGGAGCATGTAGAAGAAGAAAACGTCTCCCATATTTAAATTCCATCTATACGTATTTAGACAATGAAAGAATACAATACGGTTTTATCAATATATGATATTTATTTATTTCCGCCTACTTTTATCCACAAACGTCAAATAGTATATTCCGTTTTTGAGTGACAGATCAAATATTAAATATATATCAAACTTCATCATCAAAAACGTATTAAATTTTTATACAAAAAAGTGCTTGTCCAACATCAGACACATTTTAAACATAAAATATAATGCAAATTACTCTCAATGTACTAAAATTTGGATTGAACTTTTAAAGGAAACTTTAGACTTTTCAGACTTGAACTCAAGGTTCTCTAAATGTTTGAGACAATCAGCATAGTAAAACAATCGAAGTACTAGGTCCGAATTTTCCTTCTCTTTTGCCTTGGTAGTTTGAACGCTGTCTGTAAAAAGTAAAAAAAAAAGAAAAAGATAACTCAGAATCAGGAAATGAATAAATAAAAAGGTTCAAAATTCATTTAAAAATTTTTTATATAAATAATACATAATGTGTATTATAAATTGGTAAATTGTTAGTTACAAGATATTCAGAAATAATTTAAAATTCAGCTAATTAATTATTAAAAACTTACCCATAATATATTGTACATTTTCTTGTAACTGTTTTTCAAGATTGTAATGTTTCTTAATCGCAATCAATGTAAGAACGGTGATTAGGGATGGTTGAAACTTTTTTGCTTTTAACATGATTGTTAAAATAGGCACTAAAC
The DNA here is from genome assembly GCA_034698265.1 of Sminthurinus aureus. Lineage (NCBI taxonomy): Eukaryota > Metazoa > Arthropoda > Collembola > Symphypleona > Katiannidae > Sminthurinus > Sminthurinus aureus. The sequence continues at coordinate 10,814 of JAQGBH010002477.1, read as the reverse complement.
TGTTCCAATCGATACTGTCATTAAATTTGGTCTCATCTGCAGCATATGCTTGTAATGATAATATATTTTCAAGGAAATCATAAACAACACTTTGACATTCAGGTCCAGATTGAAGAGCAAATATCATAAATTTGGTGGTCAGAATTCCAATACGAGGTACACGAATAATACTCATGATTTCCAATACCAAAGCGGCTTCTTTCATTCCAATCCCTTTTCTCATCAGACCTAAATAGAGAAAAAAATACGGACATGATGTGTTTATTAAACCAATTTATTCATTCTTACATAATCCCAAAAAGTAGCATACTTTCATTACCATATTTATACTTTATACATATCATGAATCATGGATAAGAAGGACAAAAAACACAAGGAATACATGTGTAGGTAAAGATATTGTGAAATCTATGGTTTATTTGAAAGACAAATCGTATGCAAAAGAGAAAAATCAAGAAAGACAAAAAAGTACCATAAATGTATTTTTCATATTTGTCCAGATCAACCAGTTTAAGCTGTGCTGCTACGTTGAATAATTGAAGATTTATCGTGACCATCGACTCTTTTTGACTTTCATGGACACAAGAAAATGGAAGGAAACTGAAAAAATACTTTTGTAAGTCCTGTCCATAAGATTTTCTCAACTCTCGTATCTAAAAATAAAATAAAAAATGTCAAACGTATATATGTATCATGTACCTTAATATAATACACAAATACTTTCCAATCTTTTTTTTAATGCAAATTACAAATACTAAAATGTATTCAATTTGTTTTGTGACATAAAGTTCACTTTTTTTTTTAACTTTTTTTCTTCAATTGGAAAATATCTAGAATCTACAGGCACTGTAATAGTCTTATACATATGCAGAATACAAAAATACACATTTTGAATTTTGAATTATAGATACATTATTTCAATACATTAGATAGCGAATTTCTTTTAATTTAAGCAATAAATATTTTCAAAACGACAAATACTATTTACATAATTCTTTTACATTTTTTTGCATTTCAAGGCCGATAACTTAATCTTCTTTCTGACGTCTACTATTTACTTTGAATAGAAGATCTAGATAAATTATTGTCATATTCACCTATGACAATAAGAATTTCACAAAGGGCTATAAAACAAAATAAACATGGGTACAGGAGTACCTAAAGAGGGAGCGAGCTAGAAGAAACGAGAGATTATAATACTTTATTGAAGTAACTGACTTCTAAAAATATTATAATTTGTGGAAGAAACTTGTGCATGTAAAAACCGAAAAAACCAGAATAATGCCCGGTTATCGAGTCAAGGGATCATTATTATGAAAACATATGCAAACCTCATATTCGGATTCTCCGTCACCAATTACCCCATATTCTACACAGATATAGGTTTTATTTGCTTTTATGTCGATTTTCTGCATTAAAACCCGACTAAAACCCGGTTTTCGGGAGGTTCCGGGAGTCGTAGAAAAACCAAAAATACACACGTGCTGTATGTATTTTTGACGGCTATAATGACAATGTCAATGCAAAAAACCGCATGTGATTTGGTCAATCCGTTTGGCTGGAACCGTGAAAAGAACAGACAGACGGACGGACAGACAGACAACATGATAGAATAAGGGGAGCTCGCTTCGCTCGCTCCCTAAAATGTAGTATTTAGATATGTATTATTTTTTCAATTATGTATACCATTTTTAACTTTACAATTCCAAATACTAAATAGTGAGCACGTTTCAATTTTTGATAATTTTGCAGTTATTACTGCGTACTTAATCATCAACAGATTAAATTTAATATCATACTAGTAGCTGACTTCTACCGACAATAATTAGTATTATTAAACTAAACTAATGGTAATATAACCTAAAAAATTATTAAAAATTCTAAATATTTTAAAGGAACTGATCACATACTGATTTTTAAAACTGTATTTTGTACCTTTTCTTGGTAAAATAATCTCGTAAATTACAGTAACAAAGCAATAAGAGTGCACTTTAGACTAGTTTATGCACACCTAAAACACGTACTACTGCATACAAGACATCTATGGCTAACTGATATTTTTTAAAAGAAAAAGCAAAAAAAAAAGAATAGCTGAATTTATTTAGTGGTTGTAAAGAACAGCTGACGCTCGTAGATGCATATATGTATTTATCCACATAACAATATAAAATAACTCTAAAAATTACGATAAAAGAAACCAAAAGATTAGCGAGGCGATTTGATTTTCCAAATGTTAAATAGATATAAATTCATTGTGACCGGATGCGCGTGAAGAAAAAAACTCGTCACTTGTCATCAAGATATTAGGATAGACAAACAAGAAAAAGAATTACCATAGAATTGACTTACTAATGTTTGGTTGGCCGAGTCATCTTGACTCTTGTTACTAGTTGTAATCTCATGAATGCCTCTGGTTCTGTCCTGCCAGTTCAACTCTTGTCGAGATCTCTGATGTTCTAGTCGGCATTTTCTTCTCTGAACCAGATGATCCATCACGTTCACAATGCATTCTAGAACTTCTACTGCAGTTTTACTGAGATGACTTGCATTATTCTGACTTTCATCACGGACTTCTTCTTGACCTGACAACAGACAATTTGGGTTGTTTTTTTAGATTTACATATCTCACTTGTATTTACTAGTACTTTGTGCGTGTAAAATACATGCATATAGAATATGGGACTATCCGTAAGACATACAGAGTACTTTCATGGAATTTCGATGGGATGCTAAAAATTCAAAAAAGGGCAATTTTTCTATCCAAAATTACAAAACTAATATCGCCAAAACGAGGACGAAAATTCTCTGTTTTCCCAATTTCTATTAACATTTCATGGTTTCAATAAAAATCAACAAAATACATTTTCTCTCGGCTACGGATCATACATTTTAAGTGTGATCAATAGTACGTGATTGATTTGATTTGATTTGATTGATTTATTTAAGTGAATAAGTGTTCATTTTACTTTAGTAAATTGTTCTTCCACACCGGTCACTATAATCTAAATATATTTAACTACAAATCCTTCTCAGGTGTCGTTCTAAATAAATATGCACAAAATCTTTCCGAGGAGACATGAGACGGTGAACTCTGTCTACGAACCCCGTATTTACGAAACATACCTAGCCGAGTTCGATTCTCATATATATATAGATATATATAGATCATTCTATGTATAGTATTATTGGATTCAAATTTTATTACTCGCTCTTAGTTTCATCATCACCAAAATACTGTCAGATGACTGTTAGAATTCAAAAATAGCATTTAAGATAATTGAATGGAGCATGATGATGTTTCAAACCTGGAAACATTCCAAGGGTTAAACACAACCACAGGATCGTCTCAACGTACCCCTGATCTGTGATGTAATATGTAATGAGCAGTGTGTGTCGCAGATTATTCTCTACGATGTGGCATTATATAATCAAACGACTACGTTACTATGGATACTAAAATTTAGCACCTAAATGTGCTCCAAACTCCAAATTCTATATTCCACATTCCACATACAAAATTGGATCGGATTGTGTGGATTGTGGATATTATATACTGATTACACTGCATCAAGTTAACTGTGGCACTTCACTTCACTTGTGGCATTTCATTTGCTGGCTAAACTGCACCCTCAACCCTCAAACCTCACACACCACACCACACTCAGGAATCGGGGTCTCTAAAAATTTTACTTTTTATCATCATCATGGCATTGCATTGACTGTATATTATAGAATTGAATTGGAACCCAAACTTTGGGACCCACAGTATGAAAATCTCCTCATCAGAGATCTGTTACAGACCTCACCTTCATCATACATGAGGAATGAAGCTTCGGGTGCAGCCAACGGAGTAAATCATCATGTGCTCAAATTTTAAGTGAAAAAATCTTCTAAGAGTGTCCAAATAACAACATACACGTGACCATTTTAATCTGATCTAACAGCAGAAATTATAAGTTGTAAGTACAGCACCAAGATGCCTTTCTTAAAACATGTATGTGGAAGAGGAGGCTCAAAGAAAAAGGAAAAGAAGAAGGACAACGAAACTGTTGCAAGGTAAAACAAAACTATCTCAACATGATTTATCAAAAGATTTCGGATGGATGCTTGAATAAGCTAGGAATGATTTTGTGGTATTGTTTTTTGTTATTCTACCATTAGTTTAGTAGAACCAATCGTAATTCCACCATCCAGTCCACCACCTAGACAAAATGTAGCCAAACCATCAGTTCAAAATCTTGGGAAAATGTTCAAGGAATTGGAATGTCCTGTAAGTCGGGATTTAGGATTTAGTGTAGTAAAACAAATATGATAGGAGCCTCGATTTATGTAAAATGTAAAAGTCTCTTTTGTTTTGTGATATTCTGATTTTTTCCTTCCTTTCCAAAGGTGTGTTACAACACATGTGTACCACCCATTGAGACTTGTAAGAATGGACATATTATTTGTGCGAATTGTCGGGCTTGTATGAGCGTTTGTCCAACATGCAGAGAAAGGTGATAATTAGCCATTTAATTTTTAATTATAGTAATGCGTAGACGTCAGGAACGGTTATTGATAATGGTGTAGTAACTTTTGACTTACTTTTCTCTGTTTTTTAAAACCGTAGATTCACTGGAACACGAAACTTTTTTGCAGAAAACTTTATAAATCAATATGCACAACCATGTAGATTCAAGTCTGACGGATGTGAATTCATTCGATGGAAAGGTGAAAATATGGCTCCACATGAAAATACTTGCCAATTTCGGTAAGCTATAATATATTATTATGTTTTATGTTATATTACTAGTTATTTCAAAATCGATAAAAACTAAAACAGACGTGGATTATAACACACTTGTGTTGATAAAAACGTCTTGAATGTATATCTATATAATGTATTGATCAAAATAGGAATGTTCAATGCATTGTTCCATCCTGTTCACAATCTCTTCCATATCGTTCGTTATTGGATCATTTAATGATTGAGCACAAGATTGCTGGTAGTGAAAAACTTCCTACATTCATCTCCTACGACGTTCTGGATCCCATCATTTCCTGTTTGTTCCAGATTATAGAAATTCATTTTCAAATTTCAAACACCTTTATGTGTTAATTTGTATCAATTCACAAAATTTTTTTATTCTTAACATTTGTTAGTATTTGTTTTTGCTAATTTTGTTTTTGCAGCACGTAAATGGCTGCCTTATTATATCAAAGCATATGAAAACGTTTTCTTTGTCATGATGGAAGTGACACGACCAAGTTTTTATATTTGGGTTTGGGTTCAAGAATGCAAGAAGGAAACTCTGAATAATAATACTACATACGCAGCCAGCATGAGGTTTCAAAGTTGTGACAAGGTTAACATTAACAGAGCAAAACATTTTTCAAAATGATAAATTATAAACAGTTAGTATGTGTATTATTTCTACTGGGTGTTTTCAATAATGCCTTTGTGTCTCTATCGTGTAAATAGTCTATGGTGTATAATTGGGAAGGGCCAGTACATTCAATTCGAACTCCGTCATCTACTATCAAGGCAAATGGTGTTTGTCTCATAATACCCGAATCGGTTATGCAGCACTTTGAAAAGGATTCTAGAATTTCTATGTTAATCAATATTGAAAAAAAGAAAATTCCAGTGATTGTACCTGAACAACCAATATCAAATTCCGTCTCTGAGAAATCTAGCTATCACATTCCTGACGATCTTGTACCCGATGAAATATTTTATAGCCAATGTCAAAACCCATCTTACACCCCAAACATTACCATTCCACCTGGTAATAATAATAATACGCTTGACTCATTCCGAAATAACATCCTAAATAATAATAATAGCTGTGGATCTAATCTAAGTCAGCGATAAAAAAAATAGCAAGATTTTCATTCTTCCATAAAAGATATTTCATGCACACACATAATTTCCACTTTCATACTTAATTTGTTTCTTTCACCACAACTACAACTCTAAATTCTACAGAGACATTATACATTCCATTATCAATTATCTTATTACTCACTGTTTGTAGAATATCAAATATTATGTAAAACGTAAAACCAAATTCTATTTCATGTTATGGGCAAAAAAAAAATCTCGACTCGAATATTCGAAATTCAAAAATTCTTAATTTATGCTTTTCTAAAACCTAAAACTACAAAATTACAAAATCTGCCCCATCATATCAGCAAATAAATAAATTTTCAGTAAAAGGAAAAAGAAACAAAAAATATTATAAAGTATTAAGTATTATTTACTTCCAATTCCATAATATACAGTACTCATAATACTTTTTTTTCGTTTAGTACAAATTTTCTGATTTGTTTACAAATTGTGAAATCGAAAAAAAAAGAGATTCTTAATACGGATATTAGCGGATGTATTTTTAAACATTTTCTGTGAATTCATTTATGTGATGATAAAACGTAAGAGCACCACCCATGATGCGAAATCTTTGTTAGCATGACATTGATCGTGTCCGTTTAGGAATGGAGCGGGCCAACTATTCAGTACATAAAGGTAAATATATAGAATATCTGTATACCTAGAATATAAATGTTGTTGGCGAAATTCAATGCTTTCATCACGAATCAAATAAGCTTTATTCAACGATATGCTGCACTAAAAATAAAATTTTGTCAGAAAGTTTGAAGATCTAAAGAAAAAACTGTTGCTATAATGGTATAGATTTATTGGTATGAAAATTGAATAATGAAGTTTCGTACATACTATAGTGAAAACTGTTTAATTTTAGTTTTCCTTTCAACTTTATCTTTTGCTGCAGGTTGTCCTCTCTATTTGAAACTAAGAATAATCTAATTTTTTTCAGAATATTATCATTGAAATTTATTATATCACTGTTAGAATCTGTTGTCTATTTTCACTGAAAATTTTTCAGACATACACTCTTTGGCCATAATGAATGATAAACACGGTTACTATAATATTAATACTTGGTTTAAAACGAATAACTTTTTTAAATGATTGTCAAAGGTCGAAGTAACTTAGCTCATAACAATTTTATTCGTTTCTCGTACAAAGATGATGATACATTAGGTGTGAATTTTTTTTATATAGTAATTGTCCTAAATTTACATATGGAAATATGATGCAAAATATAATGGCTTTTGTATTTTACAGTAAAAATTTCCATTCACAGCTATATTGTTGTCTTTTCTTTGAAGGACCAGAAAACTGGAAAAATTTACCAGATGGGACACTTACAACTATGTACAAAATAATAACGATGCACTGAAAAGCTTTTATAGTCCAAATGTTGTCTCATAACCTTTTGAAAACCAGGGACTATATTATATTATATAATATTATAGTAATATTATATTATATGTTCCATCAAAAATCTTTCTTTATGAATTTATATCTCAGTTTTGAAAAAATGTAGGTATTGTAAATATATTCCTGAAGATGAAAATGATCGCTTTTGGACACCGGGAACGCCCTTGAACATAAATACAGGACAAGCAACATTACCGATAGTAAAAAAAATCAATGATAATGATATGTATCATACACACCTTTGAATGCATAATATACAAAGTTGGAATGATTATTTGGCTTTATTTTCTATTTCTATGCACAATTTGTACACTGTGAACTAACCCACGTTTTTATTCACATGAAAATATGTACATCATGTTCGTGAACTCTCATGTACACACAATACACACGTAGAGGGATATTGAACAAGAGTTTGATCTGGATATTAAAAAGCCATCACTTACATTTCACGTAGTGGAGGGCATTAATAATATTGAATGGATTTTTGGCTACCCTACTACAACGTATCATGGAAGTAAGCATTTCGCCATTTTTTTAAGCAAAAACATAATACTTATCCTATCCTATTTTTTTATATATACACATTATATACTTGGATCTTCTTTGCTTTCAATTTTTGATGCATCTAATCTAACATTTAATTTCTAGTACTGTACGCCAATACGTTTACATGTTGAAAATGGTGAAAGTTAAGAGAAAGTACATTGTACGCGTACTCTTTAAAATATGCATGTAAATAGTCAACTAACATTAAAATATCATTATGTCTTTCTACTGTACTGTTGTCATTAAATGTACGTCAAAAAAATATCCGTACATGGATGTACATAGTTGAAATTCGGGGACCGAGATTAGGCCTGTTCGAAGTAACCGATTTGTACGATGATGTAGAGTCTAAACCTACTACGTATGACTTTCAATTTATGACTTTAACATTTTGTGACTTCAAAGCTGTAACCAATGAAAAACGATCATCTCATCAGCTTGACGGAAAACGGTAGATATATAGAAAATTTTGTTTCCGTTTTTTAATAATATTATGTAAGAAACTACTATAAAAATTCCTTAGTCGTTAGTTCTACATCCTACATGTATGTAGATTGTAGATGATACACTAACTTTTTACTTTTTTACATGTATGATGTATTCTACACTGTACATACATTATTAGTGAGTATTTATATATCCTACCCCCTCATAAAATCCGAATCCGATGGCGTGATGGTCTGAGTCCACCAAGAGAAATAACTGTTACTCTGGCTAAGAGAAATGGCTATATGTATGAGTACATTAAAGCAACAAATGATCGAGATGCGAAACGGCGCAATTACATATGCACACAAAAACAGAAACTGAAATTTCAAAATTTTTGGCTACAAAATTTTTGCAAGACGCAAAGATTTTGAACATCGGATACGCATTTCATGCGCGCATCTTTTGCTGTCCCGTCATTTGACGGGCGTTATTACTTGTTTTAAATAACCAGGTATCCACTCGAACTCAACATGTTGTTCTTCTCGGAACCCAGAGAAATCGGCATTGACAATAATATCTACCCAGAGTCAGACAGTTCAAAAATTATAATGCTCAGTATTCTAGGAATGGTGAGATACTGTTTTTAGATAGTACATAAAATGCATAATATATGTTATATGTACAAATAATATGGAATCCATTATTTTTCTAAAATAGTAAATAATAGATATGCATGGAATTTTCAGGTGGGAGAGACAGATAATATACTTTTGAATCCAATAATAGATGCCGCATCGAAATTTAATGGTGGAAATTTCGATGTGGATGACACCGATGGATCAGACTTTGCAATCAAAATTAATGGAAACTTTTCACCTTCCTGGTTACTACCCCTGGGTAAAACAAATAGATATCACACAGTACAAATGATTATGGTGTAGTTGACATTGTATTAATAATGTTAATATTATGACATTAATACAAACCAACAGAGAGTGGAAACTTTTATTATAAAGACGGAAGTTTTCCCGTTCCCCCATGTTTTCCCGTAAGTCAAGTCTATTTGACACCGCTTACTTGACCCCTAAAAAGCTTATGTTCCAAATTTCAAGTCAATCAGTTAACCCATACGACCTCTAGGTCAGTGCACATATAGCCATAGAAAGCCACAATTATATATTTAGATTTTATGATTTTTTTGATTATGCCCAATAGGGAAATTTTCATACTTCTAGTCAACCTTGGTAGTTTTGAAAATATTCTGTTCTAAAAAACGAGTTCACGTGAGACAGGAATTTCTCTCTCTCTCTGTCTGTCTCTGTTCACATTGCAGTGTTTTCACGAGTAGTTGACGGTTAGATCTGGTAGACTGATTTTTTAATTATAACAATTAAAGTAGTACAATACAAATATGAGTGGAAATGAGCAAAAGAGTCAATTAGAGTTAGCTTCCTCATCGTCATCGTCAAGAAAAAAGAAAAAGTCATCAACAACAACAACAGATAATACTCCTTCTTCATCTTCTTCATCTCAACCGCCAACAAAAAGACTGAAAAAAGAAAATAAAGATACTAGTACTATAAAAATTAAAAAGAAGTCTATTAATAGTCCTGAATCAAATATCACATCGTCATTATCAACATCAACATTATGTGAATCAAAAGTTAAATTACATGGAAAGGTAGGGAAAAACAGATTTAGAAAAACTCCTGTTAAAGTGCATGTGTGTGATAATTGTAATCAAACATTTACATCAATTGGAAATTACAACAGACATATTTTAACTCACAAAGCTAATAACTATAAATGCATCAAAGAAGATTGTGGAAAATGTTGTAAATCAGTAAGTGTTTTACGAAATCATTATTTAACAGAACATGACACAATTATTAACGAGCCGTACACTATTTATGAAACATCACCAAAAGAGAAAGAAGAAGCTCAACGTCAACATGATTTAGGAAAGACTTTTGCGTGTAGAAGCTGTAATAAAAAGTTTAGTAACGTAAGTCTTTTAAACAGGCACGAAAAAATTCATTTGCCTTCAGAGTTAATGTGTAGTGATTGTGATGTTACATTTTCAAGAATGGATGGAGCAAAACGTCATTATAAAAACACACATCCTTTAGTTAAAATTGTACCCGATAAAACTACACTTAAACAAAATATGACGACTCATTTAGCAGAAATTGGAAATAATGATATTATTTTTAAATGTCCTTTGTGTGTGAAAATATTTAAAAGAGTTAGTCAAAGAAACAAACATCTTAAATCTCATAAATACGAAAGTTTAATTTGTAATTTATGTGGTTATGTTGCAAAAAAAAATGATCATTTTCAATCACATGCAAATTGTCACAACGGATTATTTAAATGTAATTTGTGTCGTTGTGGGGAGTCGGAAAATTGTAAAAATGGAGAACAATGTCAAACTGGAAAATGTACTACGACATTTGGTACTGAATATAACCTAAAATATCATCAAAAATATCATCATCATCATTCTCCAAAACGATTTCAATGTGACAAGTGTAAAATGTCCTTTCAACATGAA